>SZWC01029901.1:2500-25354 GCA_023375785.1 Penium margaritaceum | reverse complement strand
GTGTATGTGTATGTGTATGTGTATGTGTATGTGTATGTGTATGTGTATGTGTATGTGTATGTGTATGTGTATGTGTATGTGTATGTGTATGTGTATGTGTATGTGTATGTGTATGTGTGTGTATGTACATGTAGCGAGGTTCATGTCGTAAGAAAAATCGCACTGCTGTAGCGAGCCGCCACTTCATCTAGATGCTAACATCGTACAAAAATCTCAGGCCATCAAAAGGGTGCCTCAATATGTTCAACCCTTCGGACGGTTCGGAGAAGACGTGGGAGTTTGTTTGCGCGACGGTCGAGGGTGGAAGAGTTTACCATGCGGCCTTCGGAAATGGCCTAAGCTGTAATACGACGTTGTGAAGTAGGCCATAAATCTCAGCTACTTTCGGTACATCGCTGCTCTAGTTGAGTCGGATGCGGAGTCGGCCATCGCTTGAAGTCGACCAACGCTTCAGAAGATCGCTCTCCTAGGCCGTAGTCATCGAACGGCCTATCCGTCAAATGGCCTCGTGCGGTGGTACGCTATTACTTAAATAGGAACCAACGTTGCGATGCTTTATGTAGAAAAGTAGAGCGGTGCCAGGTTTTTGCGGGCGATGCAGTGAAACTTGGCATGGCTGCCGACTAGTCGCGAGGGAGTCGTTCAATGCAAATGGGGCTTCTTTCCTGTCTTCGTTGAAAACGAAAGGGTTCGAATGAGTACGTGAAGTTTACTGGCGATCGCAAATATAATCGAGCACTTAGGACAACATATAACCGATCTTTATTGGATCCCAAGCAAACCAGAGACGCAACGCAATGCTGTCAGCACGTGGACCCGAAGACTGACAGATATCACTGCAGAGGTCGTTACGGACTGTGTAGATGCATTTCTGATGAAAGAAGCGCGATGGACGCAAATCACATGAAACAACCTGAAATACTCACGTACAAACAATGATCAATTCATGTCACAAAGTCTTTGCGCATGCTGGCAAGTTAAGATTTCATGCGATCGTCAAAACATTTTCATCAAGCCACTGCTCAAACGCAAGTTCAGAACAACGGAATGATGTTCATTGTTCTGGAATTCCGAAGCAAAGATTTCACCGTGATGCAATGCTTCATGCAATTCACCCCCAACCATGTATTTTGCATCTCATCACGATGAATGGCTGAAAGATGCCAATAAACGCCACATTCGCACAAGATGTTTCAATTTTATCTTCTTTTGGATTCTTTAGGCCTCCGTTCCAAGAGGATATGATACTCATGTATAGAAGGCCTCCAACAAACATGTCACACAACTTCCTTACTCGTCAAATAATGCAAGGGCAAAAAATTGAAAACACCACCTTGTTTTTGCAAGGTTTTATGCAGATCTCAATAACACTTTACAATTGTAGAGAAATGATGTCAATGTGATTCTAGAATATCTATAACTAGAGCAAGACGTGGTTTCATCGGCATGTTTTCATTACAATTCATCTCCAATCTAACAACTTGGTCCCTCAACATCGACGTTGAAGCAAACCCAATAACTCTTCCACGTATTCATGTGAGGAGTAGAAACATTCTCAGCACCCCTCGTTTCACGTTGATCACATCGCTTTATGTAAAACAAGGAGCAAGCTATGAAGCGCGTACGTTATGTGAAAAAGAGTTGAAGCATAATTGTTGGTCTTCATGTAACGTGCCAAGGCTATGGCTATAACTCATCTTCTCAGTCTAGTATGCTGCCTCCAATGCCCATTTCTTTAGACTAAGCTCAAGAAGAAGTCCATGAGGGGTAGATGCACAAGGGAAGGACAACCTTTCTTGACGATTGCTATGCCAATGATACACACAAGGCCAAAACCCAAAAGCATCCTAAACTATGCTCCGCTGCTGCTGACTTACATCGTGACTTAGTCGCGACTACTTTTCCATGCTTGGGGGGAATTCTCCAGGATACCCCAAAGTCCTCGCGCATTGACGACAACTCTTAGGTCTCTTGTAGATACTCACTAGAATGTATCCTCAACGATCCCCGATGTCTCAAGACTACAAAAGTGGTTCTTTTGAGAGACAATTACAGACCTCGCACTGGAAGTGACGTGACCAAGACAAATGCAATGGATGGGTTTCCTCGAGTTGAACTTGGACAATGACATAAGGTATAAGCCCAAGAAGACAAATCCAACGAATGCGCTGAGCTGTCGGTCCAATCTCGGAGAAGTTGTTGCATTACAGATTAAAGCAGTCCCGTATGTGACAAAGTTATTCATACTTGGCTACGAGGACCACAGAACCTACGACATAAAAAAGCTACACAACGCAGGCTCCTATTCACATACAAAGGATAAAACCATGTTGTTGTCCCCGAAGTTGAGGAGATATAGTGCATGCTTCTGAAAGAATGTAAGGACACTAGTCAAGAAGGCCACTTAGGAGCTGAAAAGATGTTGAAAAAGCTTGTGAAGCACAATTTGTGAGACAAAGTGGGGGTTGATGCCCCCAAATTCAGCAACAGCTTGGTGAACAACACATGATTCTATGCACCAAACCCCTTGGACTACTACAACCAATGCCCATACCAGAAAAATTGTGTCGACATCTCAATGAATTTTGTGACTTTCTTGCCTGTCACACCAGAGGGATTTGATGCTGTACTTGTTGTTGTTGACAGGTTCTCAAAGATGGTACACTTTGTTTTGAACACTACGGATGAAGCCAATAAAAGAGCAGCCTGACTCTTCCTTGACCAAATCGTTTAAGAGCATGGGGTTCCAGGATTAGTCACGAGGGATCAAGATGCGGGGCTCACCAGCTAGTTTTGGCAGGATTTGATTCAGTGGTATGTGAGTCAACTTCAAATTTCAAGAGCATAGCACTCCCAAACCAATGGACAAACTGAGGGAACTAACCAAACGCTTGAAAAAATCCTCCGAGCCCTATGCGAACCTCACGCCACTAACTGAGTAGTCAAGGTGCCAGTAGCCAAGATTGCATAAAAAGGGGAAACATTCATCCCAACGGGGAAAACACCCTTCAAGTTTGTTTACGGAGCAAAACCAGCCACCCCAATTGATCTGTGGACTGAGAGAAACTTCTTCGCCATCGACACTCATCGGCAAGAATTTTCCAGAATCTAGGAGGAAATAGGTCAAACTCTCACAAAAAGGCAAGCAGCTATGACGCGGCAAACCAGCAAACGTTGACAAAGTGAGGATTTTAATACACATGACACAGTCTTGCTCAACTCCTTAAGAGCTAAAATCCGTGGATGAAGCAATTGGAAGCTCAGACCTCAGTGGCTGGGGCCTTTGGACATCTTGGAGATGCGCACCCCAGTTGTCGCAAAACTTTGACTACCATACAACATAAAGATACACCCAGTCTACCGTATGAGAAACCCTTGGCACTACGTTGATCCAACAAAAGATGCTTGGATAGGTGGCACATGTTGCGCCACCCATGATTGCAGACAAAGACCACGTGTACGTGGTTGAGGAAATCCTAAAACATCGTCCATGAGGAGGCAAAGCTCAATATTTGATCAAGTGGAAGAACTATGATGCAACACATAACAGCTAGGTGTCATATAGCCAGCTGTTAGACGTCAATTTTCTTATCGACGGCTACAGAGCCTAGATACAGCCGCGCATCGGTAACGCACCGCAACGTCATGGCTAGAGGGGGGAAGTGTTATGCCGATGATACACACAAGGCCGAAACCTAGAAGAAGATTGATGTTTGCTCCGCCATTCCTGACCTACATTGCGACTTAGTCATAGCTACGTTTTCCTCGCTTGGATGGAATTCTCCACAGTACCCTCGAGTCCTCGCGCATTGAAGACTTGTTTGAAGTCACTTCTAGAAACTCACAAGAACACATCATTGGCGATCCCTAATGTTTCAACACCAGGGAAGGGGTCCTTTTGAGCGAATTCAACAGACCTTACGAACCCCATGATTTGGTGTCGAAGCCCCCGCCAAACCTATAAGGGACTTCTAGGGCCAATGAATAAGGACACAACGTTGCGACACACATACCATTGAAATCCCAAACGGCTCAACCAAGCCTCATTTTCTTGATCTTGGTATTTGTATATACGATGTTGAATTTTGGCACTTACAACAAAAAGGTATGCTTTCTGATTCTCAAAAGTACCCAAATAATCATTCTTTCATGAAAAGCAACATGCTCCGTTTTTAACTTTGAATCATTTGCTTTCGTCCCGTGTAACAAGGACAAAGAAAAAAAATGGCTAAAAAACAAACAGACATGATCAATGTACCAGGAAACAATGGCACTAATCAATAGAGAATTCACTGTGCAAGATTTGTTTGCAGTCTCCACTCAATACTATGCTTTATTGCAGCCCTTTAACAGCTAACAGTTGAACAATAATGGCATCTAGCATGGGTAAATGCCAGACATTCACCTTTATTATTGATGCAAATACAAAAGCACACCCTTGGGTCAACACTGGGAATCAAACTGGCATATTCCATGTATTCATCCTAAACATAATCAACTCACCTTAAACTACCTAGAGAAGACCATACCAATATGTTAGGATAGCAGATTTGTGCAGCAGAACGAAATTTCAGATACCCCTTGTGAGGGAGAAGGCCAAAAATTCTAATAGCTTTCTCTGAAAGAAGATGTTGCCCTGATTGAACCAATGAAGAGCGGCACCACCTCCTACAATAGATCCTTGTTTTAGGGTTGTCAACAGCCAATGGCCTTGTACTTGGTACACGATTATAAGGTTGGTTTAGGGTTGTAGTAATTCTCTATGAATCCTGGTGTTAACATGCCAACAGAGTATGTTCAGCCATCACAAACCACATATAAAAGACTTTTGTGCTATTTAGTGTTAAATCCTTACCAGATTTACAAACTACATATTTTGTGGTGAAAGAAACACCATAGGTTCTTGCAATGCCTCTTGTGTCTCAATATTGTTGGGCCTGCAGGTATGTAATGAAACGAATTTCACACGGTGAACATAAATATGAGAACAAGTCTTGAGTACTTGTTCTCATTTACTATACCATTTGATCCCATGTCATTTTTATATGCAAAAACGGTCTTCTCTACTAGTTAGTAAAAATATCTCTGATGAATCTTCCTACACGTGAACCCTTATTGCATTAGCCCCCTTGTACCACTGTTGTCCTCTGTTTTAAGGGTTGAAACTGTATATGAGTGAAATCGCGGTCAAAAGAGGGAGAGTTTGAGGATGGAAATCTAGGCATGCAGATGCTTTCCTTATTTTTGGAATTCTGCCATGATTTTTCCCCTTTGACCTCTCCTTCCTAAATGAACCATGTCTTCGAACCAAGGCCCAACATCCTTACGGCTTAGTACAAGTTCTTCATGTCACTGATTCTAGTCAAAAGGAATAGTGGTTGTTGATTATTTACCAAGAAGAATAATTCACCATGAGGTGGGGCAATAAAGATCATTTCATAAAAATTGAAATTATGCCATATGATTCCTTCAGAAATTAGGTGAAAAGGGATTGATGTAGTCAAATCCTCATTAAGGATAAAACTTGTGAAAACATGAAACACTAGTATTCTCATCCTTGGAGAACACAAGAGAGCACTGAGGAAATCCAAAGTAACGAGAATTTCATCTTGAGAGATACATCACTAGAATTTTTGAATAAATGACAAAACAAAACTGGAAAGAGAACTAAAATGCTCGTAAAAAGTACGTAGATGGTAGTAAAGATGGTGAGAAAATCTTTGAAAGCCAATTCGAATTTGTATTCATTTAGCTTATGAGAAACATTGTGTGAAAGAACTATTGTTTAAAGACAATTTCCAGGTTCTTATGGACCACAACTGAAGTTTCAAGGAGCCAAGCTTTCGAACCTCGTTCTAAATGTCTGATTTGACCTCAACGTAGATCAGGACAATGGGCAAAAGTGAGGCAAAGAGGTGTTTTCTTATGAGAGATACATACAATTCATCCGTCTGCGCTATGAGATAGGGCTGGATTAGTTTTACCACGTGTATTTGTTTTGCAAAAAAATGGATCATAATGGAATCTGTCAGAAAACATGCAGTAAAACTTCTTTTGTGGTTGCAGCGTGTTGCAAATAAAACTGTTTTTGCAATGATTTTCCTTCATTAACTGATTGAAGATTCCTATGTCCTAAATCCTGGTTAAAACGGTTTTTACAAAAATGATGTCATTTGTTACATTGGAATGAGATAAAAGTCTATGGGGAAAGTACAAAACACTTTTAAACTACACCTAGACAAGATGTATGTTTATTCACATAAAAATACATCATTACCTGTTAATGCAGACAAAAAGAGGAGTTTTTTTTAACCCTTACTGAAATCATGCAAAAGTATTCAAGAGCGCCCAATGATTAGGGGTTAAGGGGTCCAAAACCAAACGCCCCCCAAGAGCAATGAGACAAGCGCTGGTTTTCATTGTGAAAACTTTCACTTGTTGTGAAATAATTTATAAGAAGTGAAGCAATCTCCTTCCTTCATTTTTGAGGCCAACAATGATAATGAGGACGAGAGGGGTGAACCCCCACTTTCCCCCTTGTCAACAAAAACGATATGGAGGGGGATGAGAAAATCAATCTTCCATTTTCCCCTTATCCTTGGTGATGAAAGCACAAACAGGTGATGATGCTACCCATGTTTTCTCTTGTGTGTGAACATAGCCCTTGGTGGAGGAGAGGGGAAGACCTCCAATTCCCCCATCTCAAAAGAACCAGAGGCCCAAGAAAAACAAGGGAGGCAATCCCACCTCCCACCTAGCCATGGGCTGATGGCCCAAGGGGAAGAAAGGGGATAAACGCAAGTGGCACATCTTGTAAGGGATGATAAACGTACCAAGAGGCCAAACGATTGAGACTTAAGAAGGGGAAATGTTTAACTTTTCACAAATATCCCGCATCTTAGCAAGAATTTCTTTCAAACAAACAGGATGATAAATTCGTCAGTTTTCTTTAGACAAGGTCAACACAAAATGTTGTTTCAATGTTTTTGTAGGGAACAAACATGTATCAAGTGCAAAAAGTATTAAAAACAAGCCCTTGATGCCACTACCACGAGGTGGAAGGAATTTGTTGTTGATCCTAACCTTTGTTTCACCAGTAATACTTGTGCTTCTTCCTTTTTCAAAATTTGTCAAGAATTTCAAAATACCTTACTCAGAAATATGTTGTTATAATAAGATATTCGAAGTTTTCATGTTAGAAAACAAGAGGAACCATCATGTTTTCCATCTTTTCAACCTAGATTATTTCAGGAAAGGGAATGATTCTATTTAAAAAATTGAGTATTGATAGCGCAGGGAAACATGGGAAGAACTATCCAAGATTTTGGTAGTACCTGATAACAGTTGGCAGGGCTGACCACAAAAGAGATATAACATGGCAAAACGCAAGTTTGTCATGTTCTAGAAAATCAATTTCCTGCATGGAACAGCCAAACTTATGCACACCACATTGCAAAACCACAACAATCAAATATCTAGACTGTTTTCCACTAATCAATTACAAAAGAAAATGAATTCTGGATGAAGCTGAAAGCTCATTTGCTTGCAAAACCAATGTAAAATGTGTATATTTCACATTTAAATTGGTGTTTGTTTTTATCTCTGGATAAGCAATGGTTTTAGTACAAACACAAGCTATCAACGGGGGATAACTAGAATACAAGGCAGGAATGATATTGGCACATGGATGTGAGTTGTGTTCAAATACAAAAATATTGAAATTTTGTGAGGATTGTTTCAAGTGAGAATATGATTTTATATTGAAATCACTACACACAATAATGAAAATCTCCTTACAGAGGACTAATTTGCAATTCGTGCAACAAAAATTGCAAGATAAAGGTGATTTGTGAGGGTCTTGAATAAAATAATTGATCCTGTGCCACAAGCGCTATGTCCACGACTATTGATTTCACTAGCCATGCCAGTGTGGATGGTAGCACACATCCTATGCACATTGATTACACCCAGAAGGGGTGCCAACTACACATCAACCAGAAGAAAATAAAAAAACTCTGTGTAGTCATGATTTCCTTGAACATGCCAATAAACATAAGCATACACTTTATGCTGGGTAGGTTTATCCGAGAAAGTGCACAAGAACATCAAATGAAGCAAAACCCAATGTATTTTCATGTTTTGATATACATCTTAATGAACTCAAGCACCGTCATGTTGCTGAATGTTGTGACGGGAATCATCGGGTATGTAGAAGAAAATCACACGTGACTGTGATGACAAGATTCACGTTTTAATTGAAAATCAGAAAAGTTTAATAATGATTTTTTTCCATGACAATAAATATTAAAAATTATAAACTGGGCTTCTTCAGTAGTAATATGGAATAACAATTCATAAAGGAGTACATGTTTTTTCCAGAATACATAATATTGGTTGTATTTAGATTTTCAACAAACATGATTGGTGGTTTTTGTTGACGGTCTGTATTGTTTATGAAAAATTGAATCCTCTCAACAACCTCAACTTTTTTGCATTTTCTTTCCGGACATACAAGGATTTTGTGGAGGAAATAAGTGCAGGTATGACCCGAATATCTAGGTAAAACTTCTATTCTATTCATCAAGATGTACAATTCATGCCATTGTACATAGGCATATTATAACATGTTTAGAATTCCAAAAACAAATTCTAATGATAATAAGTGTATCAATAAGAGAAATAAAGGGAAGAACAAGGTCAAATAAAAAGAGATCAAAATATGTTTTTAATTTCCAAATACAAGAATTTGGGTTTTCCACAAACATTATGCTCATAGAACCAATTAAGATTCACGATGAGAGTGCATCCTTTTCTATAACAAGAACACATATATCTCCATAGTGTAACTTGCCATGTTAAAAACATAATTTCTTGAAAGCGGGAAATACAATCTATATTATGTCTATGCCATGAAACAGTTAGCATGCATAGAGTTCATGAAATCATCCTCATCTTGATTGAAACAGGGTGAAAGCATAGTATTCGAATGTTGTGCATGCTTGCATCTGAAAGAGACTCCGGAAAAGAGCTCAGTATGATTATAAGAGTGGACACTGTCGAGCTATTCACGTGTTTAAATATGCATGAAAAATCATTTCACAGCATCCAGAAGGCCATGACATGTCCAAAACAAGACAAATTCGTGTGCAGGATTCCATAAGCACCTTATGAATGAGTGATTGTTTGTTGCAAACGTGTTCCTCTTGATTTTTACCAGTCATTAGAGGGGAAATGTTTAAGAAGAAACCATTTTTCATGCACATGAAAAATGGTTGTGTATGTGTGTATGTGTGTATACACACAGACACACACACACACACACACACACACACACACACACACACACACACACACACACACCAAACACACATGCACACATATGTGTGTGTATATGTGTGTTTCTGTGTGTGTGTGTGTGTGTGTGTGTGTGTGCATTTGGCGTGNGCACACACACACACACACACACACACACACACAAAGAACAATATATACATGTGTAGAGAGATACAGAGAGAGAGATAGGGAGGGAGGGAGAGAGAGAGAGAGAAAGAGAGAGAGAGAGAGAGAGAGAGAGAGAGGGAGAGAGAGAGAGGGAGAGAGAGAGAGAGAAACAGAGAGAGAGAGAGAGAGAGAGAGAGAGAGAGAGAGAGAGAGACCCAAGCACGGCTGCATGCAGGGTTCTAGCCTGCAAACTCTGTAAGAAATGCTGATGGAGGTTGATGGAGAAAGCAATGTTTGGCTGGGTTTTCATTGCCAATTACATGAGTGAGTCACTGATGCATAGGTTCAAGGACTCCTCCACCGTTTCCCCAAGGTCTGCTAGACATCAGTTTCCAGTCATTGTAATGTGGATGGAGGAGGTTTCTAAGATTTTTGCAAAGTTCTCCATGGATACTCGTCCACATTATGCGTAATGAAGCGCTTGTGGAATCTCTATCCCCAGGAAGACTGAAACAGGCCCACGCTCCTTCATCTTGTTGGTGGCTTGGAGGACTGCATTGGCCTCCATCATGGACTCCAAGGACGGAGACACTATAGGGAGGTCCTTGACAAAGAGCAACATGGTGTTTAATGGACTCTATGCCATATGCATAAAGATTTCAGGTGTGTGCCACTCTGGACGTACCCCGTCTGCCGCAATCTGCCTGTCATCTCCTTATTCCAAGAGCACAATAACTGCTTGAGACTATATAGGGCCAAGCGGAGATGCCAGACATTGGAACCATCTAACAACACGGGAGGATAGACCATATAAATATGGTCTTCCATCCCATGGAGCAAGAATTTGTTGACATCTATCAACTGGATCTCATGGCTGTTCTAGGCGACAACATGAAAAAATTCATGGGCCATGGTCATGCAATAACCAGAGGCAAGTTTGTCCTTGTGTGCCACTCCCTTAGCCTGAAAAACTCCCTTGGCATTCCAGATAGCCTTGCAGCATTCCAGGGAGTCATCTGGCTTTATGTTCCTGCAAAAGACCCACTTGGCTTGCATGGCCTTCTGTCCTTGTATGTTTTCATGGGCATCATATACACCGTTCTCTTTGATGGCCCTAAGATTTCCTTTAAAAGATCTGTGCCAAAGTATTGAATCATCAGCCAAAGGTATCTCCTTGAACAGGCGTGGGTCACAAACAGGGACAGCTCCAAGTGGCCTAGGCACATACATAAGGTGTGTTTCAGACCTGGACCAGATCAACCATTGCATCACACGGATCAGAAAGCACTCATGGGTGACCCAATTCATGTAGGTGCAGGGGTTGAAGTTGCAGGACTCTGGGAGACCACATTCAGCATGCATGGTGCGCATTGCATCCTCTATAGTGCAGTTCCAGCACTGAAACTGAATCTGCTCCTTCATGGTTTCACAAGGGCAAGAAGGTTGTGGAAGAAATCCTACTTGTCAAGGAACGTCTCCATCTTTCCAATGTCTTCTCTGTTGTGGTCAGAGCCGGATGTGTGGAGAGTCTGGCATGAATTACATCCAACCATGACCAGACACAAGGAAACAGCCAGAACAAGGTTATGATTGTGGTGTAGGTAGTAGACCCAATATATCCGCGTAAGGTCATTGATCAGCTTGAGGGCATACCAACCACTGCTCAACTGGAAATAAACAAGAAGGGGGCCAGGAAGTTCCAAAAGAACCAGCTCACATGGGAAAAATGCTCAGGATGCAGATGAAGGGTAGGTTCAGTGATGCATCTTGCCCTGAGCACAAAAGAGGTTTTTTTTAATTGATAAACTTCATGAAGAGACAAGATTTAGTCCAAAGGCTGCCTGTTTCCACTGAACTTGGACACAGTGTCTGTGGCAACATGACAGAGGTTTCTATGAAGGCAAGGCTAGTGCTCAAGTGCTCAAGCAAGAGTACGCCAAGAGGCAGACTGAGGAGGGGTGGTCAAGATAGCGCAGTGAGAAACACTAAAAATCTCATCCACAGAAGAGGCAAGGAGTATGAAATTATGGGCATCACGTGCCTACAAGTTGGCAATGTCAGCAGAGTGCTGAAAGACAGTCCCCATCCTACGACAGGCATGAAATGGGAGAAGGTTGAGCTTAAAATCAGGGATAAAGAGCATGAAGTCAGAATAATAAAGGTTCATGTGATGAATTGCACCGGAGTCCATGATCTAGGTACCGCTTGCCTCACAACCTGACATTGCTACTAGGTACACCACCACAGAGCAGTCCAAATCTATCTGAAACTCGGCAGCTGGACCGGGACAACAACGGAGGATGCATGCCAGCAATGTTTTGACCCTTTCTCTGGAAATGAGCCACAGTCATCATCACACCCCAATTGAGTCCTCATGTATTCTCAACTATCAGGCCCAGCTTGCTGTAGGTGCACATGACATGCGTCTCGTCATTGCCTGCCTACTCAGTAACCCCTCCCTCCCCCCCTTCCCAAAGAAAACAAACTCGAGACAACAAAATCTGGTTGCGCAAGCTTCCATTCGAAGAGAGCATCCACACCAGCTCCTAGCCTGTGCACGATTCTGTTCAATCTTCAGTTTTTTCTTGGCCAGCAGACAGCTTGAAGTCAACAATAATCTTCAGCAGAAAAATGGGCAAAATGCTACATTGAAAGGCATCCCCCACGGAGGTGATTGAGCTTACCAAGAGCCGCTAGGCAGGACCACTTGTATGTCATAGACAAAAACATGGAAGCATGTGAAGTTGTGTAGAGGGTGTAAATGGCTGGTTTGACTCGTGGGTTAGAAATTTAACAAGTATGCCTCATTTTGCACATGGAGCTGGAAGAACCACTCTGTCAACGTTCACCTCCTAGCACACTCCTAGCCTAGTGCGATGAGCGGCAGTCACACTCACACAAGAGAATTACCATCCCTGCCATAAGTACAACCAATAACCTTGGTAGGCACCTTCCTTGAAGCTCCCTGAAGGTCCTTCTTCAGCCTTTCTACCTTGAATAATGCTCCAACCCTCCCTTGCCAATAATGTGGCCGTCATTGGTGCTAGTAGTGCAGGAGCTGTCACTTGAACTGGACCCATTGCAACCAAACCTTGAAAATCCATGTCTCCCTCAAACGGACTCACAATCAGGTTCCGTAAAGTGCTACAGAACCAGAAAAACATCCTCTATTCAGTGTTGTGATCTGGTAATTTTTATCAAGCAACCCACTTTGGTTACTTTTTTGGCATTTTCCAACTTTGTGAGAATGAATAGCACACAATTACACACTGTCCCATCAACTGCTGAAAGCGGTGTGCTGCAAGCGTCTTGGTTAGGAAGTCTGCCAGCATCATGCTCAAAGGGCAGAACTTGATCCGCACCTCCTGCTTTGCCACGAGTTCATGGATGAAGTGATATCGCTTGGTGCAGGCGTGAAACTCTGAGTTCTTGGTCAGAGCAATGGCACTCATGTTGTTACAGTAGATTGTATTCACTGTGGTTTGCTGCTGTCCAAGGCTTCCCATCAACTCATGCAGCCACACGGCTTCCTTAGTTGCTTCACTCTAGGCAATGTACTCAGCTTGAGTGGAGGAGAGGGCGACACACTCTTGCTTCTTGCTCCTCCAACTGATTGCACCTCCCCTGAGTACAAACACGAACCCACCGCTTGACCTCCTTGTGTTCATGTCACTTCCCCAATCTGCATCGCTGCAGCCGATCAGGATGGGGCTGTTGTTGCCGTCAAAGGAAAGGCAAAGGCTCCTGCTGCTGTCAAGGTAGCGCACCACACGCTTGACCACCTCCCAATGCGGCATGACCGGAGCCGCGCAGAATTTGCTGAGCAGTCCCACTTCTTGGCTGATGTCAAAGCGCGTGCTAACTGCTATGTACATGAGGCTTTCAGCTGCTGCTTGGTACGGCACTGCTTCCATGCAGCTGCTCTCTTGCATGCCGCGGGAAGTCTGCGTCATGCTCAGCTTTGCTCCCACTTCCAGTGGTGTTTCCGCCTTACGCGCTCCTGCTATGTTGAAGCGCTTGATGATGTCGCTTGCATACATACTCTGCAACAGCTCCAAATTCAGCTGCTGCTGGTCGCACATGACTTGAAGGCCAAGCAAGTAGCTGAGTTTTTCCATGTCTTTCATGTCAAAGGTGGCAGCAAGGGACTGCTTCACATTGTCCAAAAGAGACTTGGAGTCAGATGCAATGAGCAGATCATCAACATAGAGCAAGATGATGGCCTGGCTTGCCTCTTGCACGTGCCCATAAACTGCATGATCAGCTTCCCTGTGAACAAAACCAAGCCCAGCCAGCTGCTCATCCATCTTGTGGTACCATGCTTGTGGTGCTTGCTTCAGGCCGTAAAGAGCCTTCATAAGCTTGCACACCAAATCGTCCTTTCCCTTGACCACATACCTTTCTGGCTGCTCCATGTACACCTCTTCCTTGAGGTGACCATTCACAAATGCACACGTCACATCCATTTGGTGCACCTCCTAGTCCACAGCAGCACCAAGAGCATGGATCGCTTGGATGGACGGGAACTTTGCAACAGGTGCAAATGTCTCATTGTTATCCACACCCTCAGTCTGCCCATATCCCTTTGGAACCAACCGTGCTTTGTACCTGAGCACCTTACCATCCCGCACCACGCTTGACCTTGAAGATCAACGGACACCCGATCACCCGGCTGCCATGTGGAGCTTCCTTAAGGGTCCAGGTTCCGTTCTTCATGAGCGCACCATATACCTCATCTGTTGCGGCATGCCAATCTGCCGCCTTGGCGGTGCACATGGCTTCAGCAAATTTGGTTGGGTCATCGGTGACTGTGAGGAAGAGAAGTTGGAGGCCGGACGACTCCGTTGGTGGTGAAACGATGCAGTGGTTCATCAGCTCCTCCAGTGGTCTTTGCTTGCTTGTGAGATGCATGGATCTCCTCAACGACTCCACAGGACCATCTACACCCTGGTTGTGGCATCCAGACCTCCGTGGCAGCTGTTGTGCGTTGATTTTGGTGCTCCTCCTCATCAGATGCCATTGCTTTCTCCTTCTCATCTCCATCCACCTCCTTGTGATTGCCGCTATCACAGCCATCTTTTGCACCGCCCTCTTCTACTACCGGCTCTTCTCCCACTTCTGGTACAAGTGCGGGAGCCAGTGGAACTGCAAACATAGGGCTCCAAGTCCAGCCCTTCACGTGCTCTTGAAAGACCACGTCACAGCTACAGATGCTCATGGGAGGAGCAAAATTGTAGAGGCGGTATTCCATGGTGTCGTAGCCAAGGAAGGCCGCCTTCTCCGACTTTACATCCAACTTGTTGCGGTTGCCGGCAGGCACGTGCATAAATGCACCTCACCCAAAGACTTTCAGGTGCGTCACTGCTGGCTTGCGTCCCGTCCATGCCTCCTCCGGTGTCATCATTGGCACGGTGAGCATGGGACTCCGGTTTTTCAGGTACACGGCAGTGTTGACTGATTCTGCCCAAAAGGTTGGCAGGAGCTTTGCGTCTTGGAGTGTGTGCTTTGCACATTCAGCCACGCTGTTCAGCTGCGGTGCTCCAGGTGGGGTGGCCTCATTCCTTATTCCGCGGCGCTTGAGGAAGTTGTGGAAGCCTTTAGAGAGGTACTTTCTTCCACCGTCGATGTGAAGCACCTTCAACCGCCTGCCACTCTCATTCTCTGCAGCAGGAATCCACACCTTGAAACCATGAAAGCACTCATCCTTTCCAGCCAAGAAGGACACCCACATCTTCCGCGACTTGTCATCAATGAATGTGACAAAATACAACTTGTTGGACAAGGACTGAGGTGGCATGGGGCCGCAAAAAATAGAGTGAACAAGTGAGAGAATCGCAGCCACCCCCTTCCCTTCTCCGCAAAATGGATTGCGGGCCTGCTTCCCTTCAATGCAACTCCCACAAGCCGATGCACCTGGTTGCTTCACCCCCTTAAGCTCAAGGTTGCGGACCATCTGCTTCATGGAGATGATGGCGCCAAAGTTGAGGTAACCTAGCTGGCAGTGCCACAGGCCATTGTTGTGTTTCTCTCTATCGCCGCCAATGCTGAGTCGGCTTCCTTCTCCAATGACACATAGAGACAATAGAGTCCATCCTCCTTGTCCGCTATTGCAAGCACACCGCCTGCACTTGCAGAGATAGTGTAGCCACCATTCTCAAAGCAAACATGCATGCCTTTGGAGATGAGAGATGAGACAGAGAGGAGGTTAGCTGCCAGCCTTGGAACATGGAGCACCCCTTCACATGACGTTCCACGTGCCCTCCCTAAACGGAAGCACAATACACAATATCACCCTCCCCAACCGCCATTTGTACATGGTTGTCCCCCATGTACACCCGACGAAGCTCAATAATGGTCTCGACAACAAACCACTCCCGCTGGCATGTCATGTGCTGCGTAGCTCTCAAGTGGATGATCCACAATAAGGTGGTGTTGTTGGAGACATGCAGGATTCGGATGGCTTTCACAAATCCACTTGCCCAATCTACTGCACTTGCGGAAGCGTCGGACTGCTTTCCCGCTCCCACTCAAGCCGCAAGGTCCGCCGTGTTCTTCCGGCATTCGCGCGCCCGATGCCCTGGCTTATTGCAGTAGTGGCAATTCCCCTTCTTCTTCCCTCCTCCGCCATTGCTCCTGGTTGGTGCAGCACCACCCCCACGACCAGAGTTAGTGATGAGAGCAACGTCCAGTTTGCTTCCGTTGTCCTCTCCCCTGCGCCGCTCCTCCTCGAGTAGCAAGCTGTCCTCAACATCGTTGATGGAGAGCTTGTCACCACACTGGTCCAGGGCAACATAAAGAGGATTGTAGCTGCTAGGAAGGCCAGAGAGGATGGTTAGCATGGGCACACGTTCTTTGACAGGGTCCTCAATTGCAGAAAGCTGGTTGGCAAGAGACTTCACCATATTGATGTCATCAATTATGGATCCAGACTCATCCATCTTCACAGTGTGAAAGCAACGACGCAGCTACATGTTCATGACGATTGAATTGGATGCATAAGTGGATTCAAGCTTCTTCCAAAACACCTTAGGCGTGAGGATGCCACAAACGTGGAGTTGCTGCCGTTTGGTGAGGTAAAGGTAGATGGTCGCAAAGGCGCGGTCATGCTTCTCGCGGTGGGTACGGGCCTCACCAGGTGATCGAGAGGACTGACCTGGTTCCTCCTCACTCACATGACTCCGGAGTCCCTTCTCCATCAGCACCATCTTCATGTTGTTGCTCCAGCTGAAGAAGTTCTTGCCTTCAAACTTGGAAATGTTGACGTTGGCCACCACAGAAGCGGATGTCGCCATGGTAGTGCAACGTTCAGCCCCCAAACGAGTCTCTCACAAAACTGGGTGCAAGGAATGGCTCAAGGATGAGGCACAGCCTTGTTTTAGCTCTGATAACACTGATGAAACCAAATGCAGCTCTCAGGGAGGTGATCAAGCTCACTAAGAGCCGCTAGGCAGGTCCAATTGTATGTGAGAGACAAGTTGTAGGCTGCAGAGACAAAGACACGGAAGCATGTGAAGTTGTGTAGAGAGCACGAATGGCTCTTTTTACTCGTGGATGAGAACAAAACATTAGCCAGCTTTCTAACAAGCCTAAGTACGCCTTATTTGGCACATGGAGCTAGAAGAACCACTTCGTCAAAGCTCACCTCCTAGCACACTCCCAGCCTAGTGGGATGAGCGGTAGTCACACTCTCACACAAGAGAATTACCATCCCTACCATGTGCACAGCAAAAAATCTTGGTGAGGACCTTCTTTGAGGCTCCCTGAAGGTCCTCCTGCTGCCTTTCTATCTTAAAGGCTGCTCAAATCCTCCCTGGCCAATAACTGTGGTCGTCATTGGTGCTGGTAGTGCAGGAGTCGTCACTTGAACCGGACCCATTGCCACCAAACCTTGAAAATCCATATCTCCCTCAAACGGAATCTGAATCAAGTTCTGTGAATTGATACATAACCAGTAGAACATCTTGTATTCACTGCTGTAACCTAATGATTACTATCGAGCAACCAACTTTGGTCTCTTTTTTAGCACCCCATATCCAACACTTTTGCCACGAGCTCACGGACAAAGTTGTGGCACAGGTTTACATGCTTGGTGTGGGGGTGGAACTCTGCATTCGTTGTGAGCACAATGCCACTCATGTTGTGATGGTAGATGGTTGTTGCAGTTTTTTGCTGCTGCCCAAGACTTGCCAGCAGCTCACGCAGCCACACTTCTTCCTTTGCTGCTTCACTCAAAGCAATTTACTCTGCCTTGGTGTTGGACATTGTTATATCATTCCTATTCTTGTTCCTTTTCCAGATGATTGCTGGTCCTCCAATTAAGAACACAAAATTACTCGTCAATCTCCTTGTGTCCAGATCTCTGCCCCAAAACACATCGCTGTAGCCCACGAGTATGGGGCTGTTGTTGCTGTTGAAGACGAGGCTAAGGCTGCTATTGCTGTCAAGGTAGCGCAGCACGTGCTTGGTGGCCTTCCAATGTGGCACACCTTGGTCGGTGCAGAACTTGCCCACTGCTCCCACTTCTTGGCTGATGTCGAGGCACTTGCCGACGGCTGCATACATGAGGATCTTGACTGCTGCTTTGTATGGTACTGCCTCCATGCAAATGCTATGATGCTTGCCGTGAGGAGCTTGCATGATGCTTAGCTTTGCTCCTACTTCTAGTGGTATCACCACCTTCCATGCCCATCCCATGTTGAAGCACTTAACAACATCGTTCACGTAAGTGCTCTGCACCGCTCCAAGGTTTGCTGCTGCTGATCACACTTCACCTAGAGACCTAGGTCATAGCTCCGCTCTCCCATGTCCTTCATGTTGAACCTGGCTACAAGGGAATGCTTACCAAGCCTTTCCTCTTTGAGGTGAGGCTTTGATTCAGAGGCAATAAGCAAGTCATCAACAAGGAGCACGATGATTACCTGGCTTCCATCTTATGTGCGTCAATAGACTGCATGATCTGTGTCACTGCGAACAAAACCAAGGCTAGCCAGCTGCTCATCAATCTTGTGGTACCATGTATGCAGCGCTTGCTTCAGACGGTAGAGTGCCTTCACAAGCTTGCACACATGATCCTTCTGCCCTTCCACCACATACCCCTCTGGCTGCTCCATGTGTACATCCTCTTCAAGGTCACCATTCAGAAATGCACATGTCACATCTATGTGGTTCACCTCCCAGTCCATGGCAGTGGCAAGAGCAAGGATTTCAAGGATGGAGGGAAACCTTGCGATGAGTGCAAATGTCTCATTGTAATCTACACCCTCAGTCTATGCATACCCTTTTGCAACCAGCCATGCTTTGTATCTGAGCACCTTACCATCAGCAGCGCGCTTGCGCTGGAAGATCCACCTGCAGCCAATCACCCGGCTGCCAAGTGGAGCTTCCGCAAGAGTCCAGGTGTCATTTTCCATGAGTGCCTTGTACTCCTTGTCTGCTGCGGCATGCCAATCTGCTGCATTGCTGGTGCACATGGATTTGCCGGATGTCATTGGATGGTCAGCAAAGGTGAGGAAGAGGAGCTCGAGGTTAAAAGACTATTGTGAAGATGAAAAAGTTCACAGGTTGAGCAGCTCCTTTAGCGGCCTCTGTTTGCTTACGAGGCGTTTGGATTGCCACAGTGGCTCCACAGGACCATTTTGCACCATGGTTGAGGCGTGCAGACCTTTGTGGCAGCTGTTACTGCTTGCTCGGCTGCTCCTCCTTGTCTTCTTTGGTGGCCAGCTGCTGCACTTCTTCAGCTCCCTCTGCTGCCCTGTCACCACATCCTTCCCCTTGCTCCTCTTCAGCTGCAGGCTCTTTTTCTCCCACTGGCTCAAGTGCTGGTGCAATGGTGACTGCTTCCATATGGCTCCATGTCCAGCCCTTCACTTCCTCCTTGAATACCATGTCACAGCTCCAGACAATCTTGCGTGTGGCTAGGTTGTACAGCTGGTATCCTATGGTGTCCTAGCCAAGGAAGGCAGCATTCACGCCCTTGGAATCCAGCTTGTTGCAGTTATCGGCAGGGACACGGAAAAATGTACCACAGCTGAACATATTTAGGTGCGTGACGGCTGGCTTGCGTCCCGCCCATGCCTCCTCTGGGGTCATCAGCTGCACAGCACATGTAGGGCTCAGGTTTTTCAGGTACACGATAGTGTTGAGTGCCTCTGCCCAGAGTTTTTGCGGGAGCTTGGCGTCTTTGAGCATATTGCAGACACGCTCCATGAGCATGCGGCTGGTATGCTCAACCACGCTATTCAGCTGTGGTGGTGCAGGTGGCTTCACCTTGTGTCGGATCCTGTGGTTCTTCAGGAATTCTCAGAAGTCGTTGGAGAGGTCCTCACCTCCGCCATCGGTGTGAAACACCTTCAAAGCCTGCTACTCTCATTCTGTGCAGCAACCACCCATGCCTTGTATGCGTAAAAACGTTTTTCCTTCCTTGATAGAAAGAACTCCGACGTCTTTCCTGACTTGTCATCAATAAACGTGAAAAAGTAAAGCTTTCCAGACAAGGACTGTGATGGCATGGGACCACGCAGGTTAGTGTGCACAAGAGACAGAAGCTCAGCTGCTGCCTTCCTCTCCCTTGTGAATGGATTGTGGGCTTGCTTCCCTTCAATGCAGCTCTTCCAGACTGATACATCAGGCTGCTTCACTCATTTCAGCTGTAGGCCGCACACCATCTTCTGTATGAAGATGATTGTGCCGAAGCGGAGGTGTGCAAGCCAGCAATGCCACAGGCCGATGTCGCTATGTGCCACTATCCAAACTGCTACTGAGGCAGATCCCTCTTCCTATGCCACAAAAAGACAGTAGAGGCCATAGTCGTTGTCCGCCTTTGCAAGCACCTCGCCCGCACGCGCTGAGATGGTGCAACCACCATTCCCAAAGCGGACCTCCAGGCCTTGGAAGATGAGAGAGGAAAAAGAGAGGAGGTTTGCTGCCAGTCTCAGAACATGGAGCACCCCCTTCACATAACGTTCCATGTGCTTCCCCTCGACAGAAGCTCAGAAGACAATCTCACCCTCCCCCACCGCCATCTGACCATGATTGTAACTCATGTATACATTGCGAGGTTCAATAATGGTGTAGAAAAAAAACCACTCCCAGAGACAGGTCATGTGCTGAATGGCTCCTGAGTGGATGATTCTGAACAAGGCAGTGTCGGCAGAGACGAACAGAACCCGGACGGTGATACAAAATCCAGTCTCCCAATTAGCGGCGTTGGCGGAGGCAAAGGTCTGTCTCCCCGCTCCTACCACAACCACAAGGTTTGCCTTCTTCTTCTGGCATTCACACGCCCAATGACCTTGGCTCCTTGTAGTAGTGGCACTTTCCCTTCTTCTTTCCTCCGCCTTCGTCACCATTGGTTGATGCAACACCACCCCAGTGCCTCATGTTAGTGAGAAGGGCTACGTCCTGTCCATTTCCTCCTCCTTCCTTCCAGCACTCCTCCTCAAACAGCAGGCTCTCTTCCACATCACCAAGCAAGAGCTTACCAGCACGCTGATCCAGGGCAACAATGAGACGAGTGAAGATGGGGTGCAAAAACTGACCAAAGTGTGTTTCTTGATAAAAATCATTAGGTCACAAAAGTGAATACAGGATGTTTTTCTGGTTCTGTAGCACTTTACAGAACTTGATTCGGAGTCTGTTTGAGGGAGATACGGAGTTTCTAGGTTTGGTGGCAATGGGTCCGGTTCAAGTGACGGCTCCTGCACTACCAGCACCAATGACGGCCACAATTATTGGCCAGGGAAGTTTGGAGCGGCCTTCAAGGTAGAAAGGCAGCAGGAGGACCTTCAGGGAGCTTCAAGGAAGGTCTCCACCAAGATTATTGGTTGTGCACATGGCAGGGATGGTAATTCACTTGTGTGAGAGTGTGACTGCCCATCATTTGCTATGCTAGGAGTGTGCTAGGACGTGAACTTTGACAGAGTGGTTCTTCCAGCTCCATGTGCCAAATGAGGTGTACTTAGACTTATTAGTAAGTTTTTCCAATTTATTTTTCTTTTGTATGAGTTAAAACAGCCATTTGCGCTCTTTATGCAAGTTCACAGGCTTCTGTGCTTTTGTGTGTGCAACCTACAACTTGTCTCTTACATACAATTGGTCCTGCCTAGCGGCTCTTGGTGAGCTTGATCACCTCCTTTAGAGCTACCTTTGATTAAACAGTAGTATCAAAAGTAAAACAAGGCTCTGCCCCATCCTTCAGGCATTCCTTGCACCCTGTTGTGTGAGAGAGTTGTTTGGGGGCTGAACGTTGCACTACCATGGCGACATCCGCTTCTGTGGTGGCCGGCATTAACATCGCCAAGTTTGAAGGCAAGAGCGTCTTCAATTCAAGCAACAACATGACAATGGTGCTGTTGGAAAAGGGAATCTTGAGCCATGTGAGTGAGGAGGAACCAGCTCAATCCTCTCTCTCACATGGTGAGGCCCGGACACACTGCAAGAAGCGTGAGTGCGCCCTCATGAGCATCTACCTCAACCTCGCCGAATGGTGGCAACTCCATGTCCGTGGCATCGTCACGCCTAGGAGGTTTGGAAAAAGCTTGAGTCCACGCATACATCCAAGTCAATCCTCATGAACATACAGCTGCATTGTTGCCTTCACACTGTGAAGATGGATGAGTCCGGATCCATGATGAATAACATCAACATGGTGAAGTCTCTTTCGGACCAGCTTGCTGCAATTAAGGACCCTGTTAAGGAACGTTTGCTCATGTTAACCATCCTCTCTGGCCTTCCTAGCAGCTACACTGCTCACATTGTTGCCCTAGACCAGCGTGGCGACAAGATATTCCTTAACAATGTGGAGGAGAGCTTGCTGTTTGGGGAGGAGCGGTGCAAGGGAGAGGACAGCGGAAGTGCATTGGACGGCGTTCTCATCACCAACTCTCGTTGTGGGATCTGTTGGATATGGGGTGCCAAAAAACGTTACCAAAGTGGGTTGCTCGATAAAAACCATCAGGTCACAAGAGTGAATAGAGGATGATTTCCTGGTTTTGAAGCAGTTTACAGAACTTGATTTGGAGTCTGTTTGAAGGAGATGGATTTTTAAGTTTTGCTGGCACTGGGTCTGGTTCAAGTGACGGCTGCTGCATTACCAGCACCAATGACGGCCACAATCATTGGCTAGGGAGGTTTGGAGTGGCCTTCAACGTAGAAAGGTGGCATGATGAGCTTTAGGGCTTTAGGGTGGCACCAAGATTATTGGTCATGCACATGGTAGGGATGGTAATTACCTTGTGTGAGAGTGTGACTGCCGCTCATCCCACTAGGCTAGGAGTGTGCTAGGAGGTGAACTTTGACAGACTGGTTCTTCCAGCTCTATGTACCAAATGAGGCGTACTTAGGCCTGTAAGAAAGCTGTACTAAGTTGATTTCTCACTCAAGAGTTTATTCAGATATTTGCATTCCTTTCAAACC
>SZWC01029897.1:8506-22581 GCA_023375785.1 Penium margaritaceum | reverse complement strand
CCACCCCCCCTCCTCTCCCCCACGGCTCCTCCTGCATCTCCTCCTCCCAGCTCCGTCTCCCCTGCAGCCGACAATGCCGCAAACCCCGTGCCCCGGGCCAGTAAGGGCGGCGTTGATAGCAGCAGCCAGCGTCCAGCAGTGAGCAGACGCACGATCTTCTGCTTCCCTTTGCTGTGTTGGCTTGAGGAACAGGGCCCTGCGCGGCAGGCATGCCCTTGCTCCACACCACTCCCGGGTGAATGAATGGGAGAACGAGCAACCGTTGCAGTGCAAACCAGTTGACGACTGAATCGCCCAACCCATCGCCAGCAGCAAACAGAGGGCAGCGGAATTCTACCTCCTTGACACCCTCTCCCGCCCCCGCCTGCGCGCAAACAAACACACGTGTGGTTGCTCGGAAGACATGCCAGTAGAGAGGGTTCAATATGACAGTCTCTCTGCGCAGGAGGGGGCGAGGGGGGCACATGAGGTAGTTAGGTGGCGGAGCAGCAGCACCAGTACAGCGCGGGAACGCACTAAGCAGATTGCTTAGCAGGTGGCACTGCGTGGCGCATTGGAATGGGACGGCAGCACATGGAATTGCATGTCACAACATGGAATGCCTGCTTGCTAGCATGGCATGGAGTAGCATGGCATGGTGTGGCATGGCGTGGCATGGCATAGCTTGGCATTCCTCTGGCTGGGGTGGCATGATAACATTCCAGGTAAGCGTGGGATGGCACAGCATGGCAGGGCATGCTGCCATTGCATGCTGGCATGGCGTGGAACGTTATGACGTGCCACGTCATAGTATGGCATGGCATCGTGGTGCGCAAGGGCCGATGCAAATCGAGCCGTGATGCTCGGCGGCAGGAGAGTGGACCGGCCTACCCCGTGCGACTGCGTCTGCTGCCCGTCCGCCGTCGCAGCCGCTGTGTCCGCTGCGCTCATCGTATCCTGCGATCCTGCGCCTGCACTAGTGGTGCCACCGCCGCCGCCTGGGTACCAAAGACGTGGCTGAATCTGGACGCTGCGTGTCGAGGTCGTCGATGACTTGGACGCGTTGAGTCGGACAGTTGGGGCTGCAGCATGGGCGTTTGTGACAATGGGGGAGGAGCCGGTAACGGGCTAGCAGCTGTCGCTGCTGTCGCGCCAGTGGCTCTTGCTACACCACCGTGGATCAGTTGGCCGCCATGGCCTAGTTGAGCTACGGTCTCGCCATGACACCAGCGATGGGCTGCAAGTGCCGAGAATCTTCTGCTTCGAGCTCACCGAATGCTGATGACGTGTGACGCTAACAGACAAGCGGCTGGTGGCTAGAACGTGACGCGAACGTGGCAAGCCCGCACATGTGGAGACCTGGGTACAGAAGACGCGACTGATGATGGCTGCCCTGGCTGGTTCAAAGTCGATGGAGAGCAGTGGAGGGCTAGCTGCAGCATCGAGACGCCGCCCCTGCAGATGAGAAAGACCAGATGGGCGATGGTCCGGAACCTAATGGAGTCTAGGACGGGAGGGAAGGCGCTGGCGGCAAATGGTGTATTATGTGCTTAGCTTTACAATTCCCCGCGTCATTTGTAGCGGCAATATGAAAATGCCTCACCGCAGCATGATTAAGGTCAGAAAGTCGGTGTCGCAATCGCAAATTACTGAAAAGTTACCGTGAGCAGGGGAGGAATGTAAGACAATTGAGTTGAACGAACGCAGAAAGTCGGTGTCGCAATCGCAAATCTCGAAAATTTAGCTCTAATGAAAGATTTTACAGACGCTGAACGCAGTGTCTGTAAAATCTTTCATTAGAGCTAAATTTTCGAGATTTTGCTTCAAACAGAGCCACTTCACCAAACACATTTGCAGTGAGCGCACAATGGAATCGCTGGTTTGCGGGGGAAATTTGCCGCGGTAGCGTTTGCGAGACAACCTTCGGTGAGGTGTGCCGTGTGGTGCGGTATACCTGACGAATAAGATCCCTCCAGGTTCGGACCATCGCCATAATGGCTGAAGGCGCTGTAGAAAGCGCTCAGGTCAAGAGCGCGACAGCGCTGTTCCTGTGGGATAAGGGCCGAGTGGCCCGGGAACTGCGGAGGGGAAGCGAAGGGGTCATGCATGTCGTGCCAACACACCAAAAGGAATTTCGCCCCCATGGAAATGCGGACGACTTCCATATTGGTTCACTGTGCTTTCAAAGGTTCTCATGTAAGGTTTGGCAAGAGATGTAGTTCGAAGAGATGAGAAGGAAGACATTTGGCGCACGTTAACTAATTTTCCTTTCTATTCAGAATGCTTATGCGCAGATGTTTCCTAGCCGTCTGTTGCCGGCGGCCGGTCATCAGAGGAGACGGCAAAGTCGGGAGCTGGACTCTTGGACATTCTCACGCAGTTCAGGATAAAGTACTTCAGGAACCACGTTCCGACGCAGCCAATTCAGGTTCAGCAGATCTCTTAGGAGCAAACCGACCAGACCTTCACGATCTCAAGGGGAACACCATAACCACTGTCCTAGTTCGTTTTCCAGCAATCTGAACACCCTGGGACGGCCTGCGGTGCCATGCGGCAGGGGTACGAACGTCGAGACTGGCGATCGCCTGGATGAACGTCGAGCCTGGAACGACCGTGTCGCGTCGATATCCTTGCGTGGCCGCGAAGAGGGCAACAAGTTTGTCGCTTTCCCAGAGGCCAATACACATCCTTGCACATGTGGAGCATGACATGGGAGCTAAGATTGTTTTCTCACGCTTAGTTCTGACAGCAAAAGGCAGGGGTGGGGCTACCAATACAAAACACCAAGAAAGAGTGTCCTGTTTTGTACCAGATGTACACGGGTCCTTAATCTCTCTACATATAAATATTTTTTTTACAATAACAGATCATCGCATTGCAATACCACGATATTCACTCCGAAGTTTGAGGGTAAAGCGGTGAACTTCCCCGTCCTTAATGAATCTTCCCGAACCTTCCAACAACTTCCATCACTCTCGCAGCTCTACGACAGAAGTATCGCAAAGTTTTAGTCAACTTCTCGAAGCACCAATATGAATCTGGATTTGTAGAGATGCATCTTGCATCTTCACCGCCGATTCTCAAAGACCCCGGATTTCTTGATGGACCTTCTCGACTCCCACCACTCACAATGCGACACCACACGCGTCCCTTCCAAATCGACCAAAAGTCCCCGACTACGCCTCATTTGTATCCCAACACTTGAATACATATGTTTGATCATTTCGACACTTGTCATCGAAGTACACTCATCGCTTATTATAAATTGCTCAAGTGTCCCAAATTCTAAATCGAATTCCGCCTCGCAACTTCTAATTATTCACCATCTACGCTCCATTCGGCATAACACTTGGTATCAGAGCGCAACGGTGCTAGAGATGCATCCGACTATTGTACCCAGGGCTAGAAAAGAAACTCAATGAGATGCTTGGTCAGGGGTTCATCCGCCCATCCACGTCACCATGTGTCGCACCAGAACTGTTTGTTAAATGTGAGTGGAAGCTACCTATTGACACAGCTGCTAAGTAGGCGTGAGTGCCTGGTCAGACGATGAGGACAGTCACATGTCATACACACAACGGGAAGGGTATGGCTAGGAGATACAAGGCAAAGTGTCAGAATGCTTCAATAGCATTTGTAGAGAGAAATGAAAAATTGCAATTCCATGGCGTAAGTACCTGCCGTGGCGCACTCCGGGTGTCACACACGGGAGCACAAGGTCAGTCGTAAAAACCAGCTCAAAACCACTGTTTTGGCCGTACCTCAGTGCTGACATGTTCGAACGCTGCACCGTCTCAACCTATACGTGAATAATCACAAGCTGGAAGCTACGACTGGTCACAGGCATGCATCCGGCATCAATCGGTGGACACACAATGCAAAAACATGCAAATTGGACCCACGGTCAATCCATCGATAAACCCTTACATGCTGCAGAAAAATTGCAAGAGGTCTGAGACATCGTCCATATCTTTCGGAGTGTCGTTGGTCCGCTCCAAGCTGGTAGTCCACCACTGCATGACGCACCAGCACCACATGGGTCCATATCAAGAATCTACGCGTGCATGGACACGACAGAGTGGTCACACTAAACTGTACTGGTCGACAGGAACATCACAAGTCACAACAATCCGACATGACCAAATGGTACAGATGTCCATTCATGTGTATCACTGAAACCAGTACAACGAGGGGAGAAACAGTCGTGACACGGCCACAGACACATCCCGCACTCAACCACTCTCAGGCAAGGGGCAAAGCCCAACACAACGAATGACCACCAGAAACGTATTGCGTGCTTCTCGCTGTACCAGGACACAGCGGTACCACCGAGCACAAACACGCACTCGTTGCCAGTGCGTCCATCTAGGCCTTGTCGTTGTCAGTGTAGCCGTCATGAACCACCAACACTGCCGACGAAAGGAATGTCTGCGGTACAGTGTGGATACCACGTACCGCACCACTCGTACAGCCGCATGAAGGGCTCTAGCACGTGGAGCCTACAAAAACCGTGCAAGGAGGTTGACAATCAAGGCGATTTTGGTGCGTGTGGAAGTGGCCAGGTACATCATAGATCCGATCATGCAGAGGTTCAAGATTGTATCCACTCTCTCCAACAGCTGTGTGGGATTGTCAACCTTTAGGTCATCTACCCATCAAGTGTGAAAGGTGTGGAGGCCGTGCGCACTATGCGAATGAGGTCACTGAAGCCCTTTCCCAAAACACGTACGTATCACGCTTGATGCAACAGAAGTGTCCGACGTATGCGGTTTCACATGATCCCCATGCTAAGAAACAGCGCTAAATTACCAAGATCCTTCACCTTATAGGCAGTGTGGAGGACCGTCTTGGCCTCCTTCACGGCCTCCATGGAAGGGGACACAATCAGAAGGTCTTTCACATAGACGAGGATGGTGGTGAACCACTCACGGTGAACCACTCACGCGTCGAATAAAGAGAGAGGGTTCTGCCTCGCTTTGTACATATCCTACAGAAGTCACAGTGCCGGTGATCTCCTGGTTCCAACACGGAGGAGACTGCTTGAGGCAGTACAAGGACTTGCGCAAGCGCCAAACCTTGTCACCGTCCTCAAAGCCTGGTGGTCGTGCCACATAAATCTCCTCATCTAGAGAGCCATGGAGGAACGCATTGGTCACGTCCATCTGGTGTAGTTCCCACCCATGTTTAGCCACTACACCGAACAGAGCACGAGCGGAGGTCATGTTGCCGACAAGGGAAAAGGTGTTTGTGTAATCAATGCCCTCCATTTGAGAGTACCCCTTGGTGACCAAACGAATCTTTTGGCGTTCCATTGAGCCATCCCGCTTCACTTTCTTGCAAAAGACCCACTTGACATGAATGACCTTCCTCCCTGGTGGAAGGGCCACTAGCTCGTAAACTCCGTGCTCTCGGATGGCTCAAAGCTCATCCTCGTAGGCAGCACGCCAAACATTTGCATTCTTTGATGAGAGAACTTCCTTTAGTGTGCCTGGATCAGGCGCCATAGAGTCAGAGCTCTAAGTGGCAAATGCACATGCCTCAATGCTGGGTCTGACGAGCACAAGGTCAGTTGCTTCATCACAAGCGATTTGAAACTCGCGTGTGACAAGATCGTGCCCTACAGGGCACGCTCGATGTACCTCTGTGTGAACAGTGCGGACACTTGGGCCTAGGGCCTTTTTGCCAGGACCACGACTCGCGATGCTGCGAGTGGAGCGCCTGGGTGTAGGATCTGACACTCGATGGGCTCCAAAGACCAATGGTCGAAGACGTCTTCCGACCTCACGTGAGTAACCTAGGCTCAAGGGACTAACCTCAGGCTCAGAGACCGGCTTGACCATAGCTAGTAGGGGATGAGGTTAAGGAGCAGGTGATGTAGTGTGAGGAGATGCGTGTGTGTGAGACAGGACACTGGGTGT
Source organism: Penium margaritaceum (assembly GCA_023375785.1). NCBI lineage: Eukaryota > Viridiplantae > Streptophyta > Zygnematophyceae > Desmidiales > Peniaceae > Penium > Penium margaritaceum. Next base: position 16,684 of record SZWC01029897.1, on the reverse strand, counting down.
GACGGTAGGAGGAGGAGTACTTGTCAACACAGGTATAAGGTCATGGGTACCTGTGGGGTACGAGGGAGTAGGGGTAGAAGCCGGCTGTGCTGGAGAGGTCTTTAGGCCAACAACGATGATTGCTGGGTCATCTAGAGCTAGAGATCGAGAAGTGGAGGGGGCTCGAACGGACACATCAACTAGGCAAGACATGCTCGCAGGCCCACACTCCCCCATCTGTCGAGAAGCATCACACGTAGGAACGTGCATGATAGACAGCGACGTGATCGAGTTTTGATCACGATAGGTAAAAGAGTGAAAGAAGAGTGTGATACGATACTCAACGATGCGATGACGGGCGGGGTCCCAAAAACGCCAGGCCTTCGACCGGGGGGAGATGCCCATAAAGGCACACAAGCGACCCCGCGGTGAGACCTTGGACCCCTGCCAGTCCTAGGTGTACCACACAGAAGCCACTGATCCCCAGACACGAGGGACATAAAGGTGAGCACGGTGGTCCAGAAGGGGACCGTGCGGGAGGCAGTTCCAGACCCACGTCATGTAAGAAAATCCTTCAAAGGTGAAGGATTCTGGGATATCACACTTAGACTTCATAGCGTAAACCGCATCCTCCATGATGCTGTTGTAGTGCTCTGAGACACCGTTGCTCTGAGGAGTAGCAGGAGCGAGGACCTGGTGAAAAACCCTGTGCTCGGTGAAGAAACTATCGATCTCGCCAAGAAACTCGCTACTACGATCCGAGTAGAAGATATGTCGCGTGTGGCGGGACTGACGCTCAGCCATCACGAGCTAGAGGCAAACTATGAGAGCGGCATCACTCTTCTGGCAAAGGGTGTAAACCCATCGTATCTGAGTGAACTCATCAGTCAGGGTCAGGATGTATCGACCTCAATCGGATAGAGACTCGACAGGAAGAGGACCAAGAAGGTCCAAATGGACTAACTCAAGAGGGCAAAGTGCGATGGAAAGGGAGTCAGGGTAGGTGCAAAGATGCATCTTACTCTCAGCGTTGAAGACACAATCAATCTTCTTGAAATAAGCCGTGTTAAGACCGAGTTTGGGTTGTGTCCAAATGAGCGCAGAAGACACATTGTCGGAGCCCACATGACACAAGTAACGATGTAGCAATGGCTTGTGCTAAGCAGACAAAACGCCGATGACAAAAACACGAGCAGGAGGAGAGGGGGAGGAAGAAAGTGAAGAAATCCGAAAGACACCATACAAGTCATTGACTACAAAGGCACAAAGAACAACAATACGAGTATCAGTAGTGGTCATCGTCGCGAAGTCTACAATGTGCTCCACAGAGAGTCCAATCAGTGTGCAGGCAAGTATGGAGAGCAAGCTGAGCTCAAGTTCAGGCACAAAAAGCACCTTGGAATCATACAAGGGGCCAGACGGACCGTCGAAGCACACATCCCAACACCCTGTCTAGCAAGGACTGACAAAAGCCTGTGAGAACGGATCAAACAGACGCAACAGGTCCAAGATCAAGGAAATCACTACGAGGACAAGTCATGTGATGAGTGCCACAAGAATCGATGATCCAAGTACCTCTCGGATCACAACTGGAGGACATCTCTATATAACGGGCAATGGAACACTTGGCCTCAGACGGGCGCTGAGCAACAGGTGAGGAGGAACGACAAAGAACAGAGAGGTGTGACTCATGAATCCCAGCGGAATGGTCAGGCCCATCATCATCACATGCCATCTGTGCCCCAAACACGAGTCATCACGAGCGACGAGAGCAAATGAACAAACACTATGTGAACCCCTTGGCTGTGACGACACACTTGCACCTTCTTGAAAGCAAACCGCCAGAAGGTGTTTGACCCCGGTGATGGTATAGTCACATGGGTCCGGGTCGCCACTACTCGACGATGAGGTAACGAGAACTGCTACAATCATGGTCGCCGTGCGACCAGAGGCTGTTGTCCTCAACGTAGCCTGCTACACAAGTGAAGCATGAAGACTGTGGTTGATCTGTGCCCAGTCCTACAGTTGCTGGCACTCAGTGTAGCGATGGGCACCTCTACTATTTTAGCAGTGGAAAGTTCGTCCACTACTCTCACCCGGTGACTGCTACTACTACGACTTCTGCAAGCCCAAACCACGCCTCTTCTTACTCTTCTTCCCCTGTTCTGTGGCTGCCACATCCTGCATCTGAGTCGGGGTAGCCGGGATGGAAGGGGAAGAGGAGGGTGTGCCAGAGGATGGAGAGGTGGTCTGCAAGAGGGACGTCCGTGGCGACGCAATAACTGCTGCAGCAAGGGAACTATCTTGATGGGCCACTGTTGCCTCGTGCGAGGAAGTCACCTGAAGGAAGAGCTGATCCACCCAAGGAAGAAGCTGAAGGGAGGTCGAGAAGGGCTTGAGCACGGTTTTCTATACTCGGAGAAGATGTCTGCGTGCTGAAGACGGACTCCGATTATTCTCCTCCACAATTGATTTTGTTGTACAAGATAATGTAGGTCGTAGATCTTCATCAATGAGAGGCTTGAAGCAGATGTATCCTCAAAAACAGGTGGTGTGATGGATTTGGACCTTGAGCATGTTGGGGCTGATGAAGTAGATGTTAGTCTCCAACCTTGGCTAGGCACGTTTAGGTAAATCTGCCGCATGTACATGTTCAGCACTTTACAGTGTGTAACTCCTCATCCTTGGACTTGGAAAAGGAAAGGCGTTTTCTTGTGCGCATGCTTGCACACTATTTACAATCCAGGCCCTTTACACCCCAAGGGCCTAGATGCCAACAAAACATCAGGCAGTTACCGAGGAGAATCTCCTAGCAAATTTAGACCTAGAGATACCATGGTGAAATCTGTAGGAACTCATATGGTCTGCCAATACGGTACGAACTTGATCGTTGTGGATTACAAAGCAAGTGTATCCCATGTGATGTGGAATGGAACCATGTAACCTAAGAAAAAAGCCAACCAAAAACAACAATTGAAATATATCTTATCACTTCCCATTATTTCCAATGTCATTTTGTCTTGTTTGTACCACACATCTTGAGCTTGTCCATACATCTTGATTCCACTAGTTGAGTACTCTGTGTACGTCATGGGTTTGCCCTTGATGAGTTCAATTTTTGCTAGAGCCATTTGAGCGCACATTTTTTTTAAAGCGTGAAGAGAAATGAGTCCGCCATTAAAGTATTATACTAATGCTCTTGGATTATTATATTAATTGTTCCTTAGTTTGATTAAATGTGATAATCTTCTTTCAATGAATTCCACATACTATGTAAATCATTGAACTCAAATTTCATATGAGCGTCTACGGGATTTCAGACTTTGATGGTGTTTTATCCATATAAAATGTTGAAATGAATGTACCATTCAATGCAGATTTGACCATAAAGGACAACCAATATAATTCAAACCTAACAAATCTCGTCTAATTCATGGATTCTATGATTTGCAAGTTTCCATTTGTTGAAATCCAAGAGCATTAGGCCTAGTTTAATGATGCATCTGTCCTATAGGAAGAATTCTAAAAATACTCATGTGTTCAGGAGTACTATGTAGAATAGAACAATAACAAGGAGTCTAACTTTCTCTATGACATGTTAAGAAATTAATTCCAACTATACTGGAGGATAGATTTAAGATGCACTTGTGCCATGATGCTAGCGGACAAGGCAGTTATGTCTATTATGGGATGTTATTAGCTTGTTTTATTTACCCCTTCCTCCTATGAGAGACTGGCTAACCGACGGAATTCCATTGTTGACATATTTATGAAGTAAAGCACTTCCTGTTTCTAGGAAAGCCTATAGTCCAAGAATGGTAGCAGTTGATGAAAAGGGAAAGAAATCATTATCGGAACAAGAGATTTGTATTCACAATAACAACATGTTTATGTTGCAAGTACGGATGCATTATCATTCCATTGTAAGCATAAAACTCCCATGATGATTACTTCTACTGTTGAGTTTGGTTCACTCCCCTCCCTAGGTTCCTAAAACCAGGCACGATTTCTGGAGTGGAGCGGTGGGGGTGTATACTCCTGGAGCCAACACGTCAACTCCAGGGTCACAGGCAGTGGGATTCAAGCAAATACAGGTATGAGCTCACGTCGCCAATCCTACGATTGCTCAATTCAATACCACTAGCACCAAGCCTTGCAAGCTTCAGCTGGATAAAGTACAAAAGAGGGATCAAGATTCTCCCACAACCCAAGAGTAACTAGTTTGAACCCTCTTGAGTGTACTATGTTTGTCACTACTAATAAACAATACGTAAGTCACCAACAATAACTAAGTCAGATGTCCAAGTAAATGTGTTGCTCTTCATGGAAGGCACATGTGGTGATGGTAGTAATGTGCATGACTTCAGTGAGATATGCCACAAATTTTCTTGGACGTAGGAAGACTCCTATGATAGCATGAAATGGCACCCCGGGGGGGATGGATGATCACAAACAACCAAAAGCAACTTCACAAACAATGTCGTCGACAGTTTATTACAGTAATAGTGAAAAATGCCATTAATTATAGTAACGGCTATTTTGCATGTTTGGTGAGTTGTTTTTAGTGCAGTTGCCACCACACGGGCCCAAATACAATTGATAACTTGAAAGCCGATGTCCACATGTCAACCCTGTAGTTAACGTTTTCAACACATGGACAACATGAACAAGAAATAGAGTGAAGCGGTGGCATGTTTAGGAAATCAGTTGAACCAAAAATAGCACAACAGTTGGGGAGCTACATGAAAAAGAATGAAGAATGTTGTGGATGTTTTCATTATGCTTTATTTCTACACATTACCGATATGGGTATGTTACTATCGTTACATTAGTTATGTGGTTTGGTGTTGCTACTTGAAGGTGGCAATATTCATCATGTATGTTGTGCAACCTATGAGATGTAAAGGTGCGATAGTTTTTTCAATGGATGTTGAAAATTCTAATTTTGTATTCAGGTCTGATGTAATAAATTGTGAAATTAGTGCATTCAAATGCACTCTTTCGTATGATGCTGTATGATGGATTCCCTAGTTTACATACCAACTGTTGCCTGACAGTTCAACTACAATCCTTGGCCAAAACCATGGCACATGAGGATCTCTAACCCTTGCACCATCCTGTCGTCGCGTGTAAGTCCAAGGTGACTACATGCAGGCTATATGGCTCCTTCTTTGGCCCATGGTTACATTGGCAACAAAGTTATAGGATTTCAATGTTGTGCGGGATTGCTACAGAGGCAAAGTAGGCTCTCAATACTTTAAAAGAAGAGGGTAGCATTGCAAGTGCCACGTGTACAGGTGGGGGAGCCACGTTGCATGGATGGTGAGAGAGTTGGACACCTTCATGCATTGTTTTGTGGGCTCAGCCAGTCAAGGATTCCATTCTTATCACTCCTAGCAGCTTCTAAGAGAAAACAAATTTCCATCAGTGACTATTTGGATTCCTATTTGGTATGCAATGGTGTCCAAGTCGCCATTTTCATGTTCAACCATCATTTTATTTCTCTTTTTTTGGAATATTCTCATCTTTAAACATCTGAAGCCTGAAGCAGATAATGCCTGAAGCAGCATGGTACCTTGTGATAGCTTTTTATGTCCCCTTCTATTTGCAATCAGCCAATTTTCTCCTCCGCTTTTTTACTTATAGAAATACTTATTCTATGAGGTTCTAACCACGGAGATTCTGATGGTAAGTGTCACACATACTTCTTGGATCATGTTAAGGATGATTCCAACTCAAAACTTAGGTCATTGGTTGTCATTTCCAACTACGTGTACTTCTTGTTAACTTCATGAGAGGAGGTTCTAAAAATGAGTGGCATGATTTTTTTTACTGGTGTCATGTAATGCATGTGTTTTTACTATGTTGTACCTTGCCTCAAAGGATTGATGGTGTGAAAGAGCCTGATTGGTCGAGGATGACTTGTCAATTGCATCGTGATATGGCCCTACATGAAAACGGTCTTGAAAATCAAACTATTCAAGAGATGGGTCAACCAATGTTTACATGCCATTTGAGTTTCTTTTACTTTTGATGTTGTCCATTTGAGGTATGGTTAATCAGGGTCTTTTTTTACACTGTCCAGTGAGTGTACAAACGTGTACCATCCCGTATGAAGGACACATGAAGGTTCCGGTTCTGGTAGGAAGGGGGGAGGGTTGTGTAAGTGGTGAGTGTGCGAGGGAATGTATGGGGGTATGGCAGTCGGGTGTAAGTTTTTAATGTATCGTGCCTTGGTGTTGAAGTGGTGTTTGTTGGTGGGAAGGAGGAGGGGAGAGGGGCCGTGTAAGTGGTGAGTGAATGAGGGAGTGTATGGGGGTATGGCAATCAGGTATACACAAGTGTACAATGAATAATGTATTGGTGATGAAGTGGTGTTTGTGGGTTGGGAGGGGGGGTTGTGCAAGTGGTGAGCGTATGAGGGAGTATATGGACGTATTGCAATCACGTGTATACAAGCGTAGGGTGTATCGTACATTGGTGGTAAAGTGGTGTTTGCGGATGGGGAGGAGGGTTGTGTAATCATGGCCATTTTACACGTTAACTTATGTGTATACTTGCATTCAAATGTGTATGTATAGGACGTTTCTTGTTTTCTCTCTTACGTGGATGTATGCTATTTTACAACGTCAATGGAAATATTAAAGAGGAGAAATTGAGCTAAAACGGACTTTTAGAGTGAAGTATACGTTTCAGGTCTCTTAAGAATCACAAGTGTGGCATCTTTTGTATCTTCATTCNCTTCTGTCTCTATTGACATCCATCGGATGTGAGTAACGTCACAACATGTTCACAAAAGAACAAGTTTTTCATTTGTTGACATGACTTCCACAAAATCTCATGCCACTTTGTACACTTGTGTACAATTAGCCAAAGCCTTCTCATACACTCTCCCATAAACTGAACATGTACAACAATAGCACTTGGAGAAGGGAGTGGGGCGATCGTCATCCGTCCCTCTCCCCCCTGCAAGTTCTTAGTGAGGATAGTGTACAAAGGAGTGTATGTGAACAACTTCGAAAAATCTGCACTAGTGTACGTGTAGCTTACACACTTATATTATTTTCATGCAGTCTCTTACAACTTACCACACTAGTGTAATTTTGGAAAGACCCCCCACATCCGCTGTTCCATACACTACCCTCATACACTTTTACACTCTTGGGGGGGGGGGGTGTGGAGGGGCTCTCTCGTCTTCCGTCAGAATCGACATACATTCCCCTCCGTCCAACCTCAAAAGTATATCGCGTGAGTGTACAAGGAAGTGTATGTGATCGACATCACAAAATGCACACTAGTGTACACTTAATGATGTCAACCAAACCCAATAATCAATAACATCAAGGAGTCACAATCCTCCATAATGGACAATCGACGATCCACGATACGCACATCTCTAGCTCCTGATGGTTAGGATTGAATTTAGATGATGATGAAACCTCTTGAACATGCTTATCGATTTGCGGATGCAAGGCAGGTTTTTTTAGAACAGTCCCAGCTTCCATTCGGGCGACACTCAACCTTGCACTCGAGTTGAACTCGTGCGTCATCGTGACTCTCACACAAGTAACAGTCTACCAAGCTCCTACTTGAGCGAGGCTTGACTGTCGCGCTCGGGGCAGCTTGATTAGTGCACGAGCGGCAGTCAAGTCAACTCTTGAATGATGCATGTATCCATAGTCCAAAGAAAAACTGTTATAGACACATTCCCGGTTTAGATACTGATATACGTCACGACACGTGTATCCAAACATGACCCAAACTAAGTTATCACATAGAATATGTTACATTTCTCTTTCAAATTAAACCTTCTATGTAGATTCGATAGTTTTGTAGAAAACAAAATTATATAGGAAGGTGCACAATTCCATCTTGTTAAACGGTAGAAGTTTCTCATAAAAAACATCATTTGACTCGTCCATAGCGACTAATGTGTATTCTTCACATCACTTGAGGATCTTGTCCTTCTTGGATGCTGCCTTTGTACCCTATGTACAATGATGTATGAGTGTACATTTCAAGGGTGATCGGTCGTAAATGGTCCATGAACATTCAGTAAGTTTGCATATCCGTCTTAACACACATATGCATCCCACATCATTCCAAAACCAAATTATAACTTTTCATCACAAAATGACAACAAGTTGTGTGTGTGTGTGTGTGTGTATGTGTGTGTGTGTGTGTGTGTGTGTGTGTGTG
>SZWC01029896.1:0-25361 GCA_023375785.1 Penium margaritaceum | reverse complement strand
CCCCCCCCCCCCCCCCTTGCACAGGGTACCGCACTACACCCAGGGGAATGTGACTGCAAGGTGCCACCAACGGGCAGGTCACGAAAAGAGAGGTGCCGAAAGAAACGCGCGTCTCGAGACTCGACAATACGCCGTCGACTAGGGTCCCAGAAGCGCCAAGCCTTGGAGCGTGAAGCCATGCCCAAAAACACGCAGACTCGACCGCGGGGGGAGAACTTGGACCCCTATTGTTCTGGTGTATACCAAACACAGGCAAGAGATCCCCAAACACACACGAGCCGGAGGTCGGCACGACGCCCGTACCATAGTTGGTACGGGGTGTGAGTGTTGGGGAGGGGGCCTTGAGGGATCCGGTTCCAGACCCATGTCATGTAGGCCATGCCCCTGAAAGCGATTGCCTCTGGCATGCCGCTATCCACCTGCATCAAGCAAACTGCATCCTCCATGGTGCGATTCCATCACTCAAACACGCCATTCTGCTGGGGCATGACGGGGGCGGAGAGGTTGTTGAAGACACCCATTTCGGCCGTGTATCGGTCCAGGTCCTCCATGAACTCACCACCCCTATCAGAGCGGAAGTTCTGGAGACGATGACCAGACTGGCATTCCGTCGTAACGAGCCATGTGCGCACGGCAAGGGCAGCGTCGCTTTTCAAGCGCAGACAGAAAACCCAGCGCATGCGCGTGAAGTCATCCGTGATTTTTAGGACGTGTTGACCTCTGTCCTCCTGGAACTCCACGGGGAAGGGTCCCAGGAGATCAGAGTGAACCAACTTGAGGGGATTGAGAGCTCTTGAGTCGGACAGAGGGTACGTGGCATGGTGCATTTTACCTTGAGCGCACTACAAGCAGTCGGTTTTGAGCGGCGCCTCAAAGGACACTGCGTCAAGGCCGAGTGCGGGTTTGGTGTGAATCAGGCGGTCGACGGCATCTAGGTGGACATGGCACAAGCGTTTGTGCAGTAGGCGCTTGTGCTCAGGAGACAGCGTTCCCGTCACAAACATTGGTACTGTGGGGAAGGTGGGGAAAGATGTGGGACAGTCAGAGACATGGTACAAGTCGCCAATTGCCTTGCCACGGAGGACTACTTCAGCGGTTGCGCAAACAGAGACCGTGGCATCCTCACCGTTTAACGTGGCACTGAGACCCATTCACGTGCAAGCACGTCTAGACAGTAGGCTGAGTTATAAATCAGGCACATACAGCACGTTGGAGATGTAAACAAGCCCTGACGGCCCATGGAATTGTACCACACCCTCACCTTGGACAGGCACTTCATGCCCAACAGTCGTCCGCACAAACCGCACAGCGCCAACAGGACCAAGCACAACAAAATCAAGGCGACAACATGTCATGTGGTGGGTGGCACCTGAATCTAGGATCCAGGTGGAATCCGTCACATGCTCTAGCGAGGTGACAAAACAGCTACCGACAGCACAAGAAGTAGACAGGGGTTGCTTAGCTAATGACTGCGTAGCTGTGAAGGCGACACGCGCTTGCGACTCATCAAGCCATGACAAGTCATCATGATCCATGCACAGTACGGCGAAGGCAGCGGATAGACTAGTACTATTCCGTGTGACAAACGATTCCACAGACTCAATAGCGCACTGTGCCCCGCCACCACCATCCCGACAACACGGTACGGATACGACAAAACCAACAGTGGGACCCCTCGGCTCAGTCAATGCACTCGGACCTCCCTGAGTGGTGAGTCGTAGGAGCTGGCAAAGTTCAGCGATGTCGCAGGCTTGCGTCTCGCATTGCTACTCCAAGGGTGACAGGTCACCGGCATCGGATGTAGTGTCTTCCGTTGATGTGGGTGCTGTGCCGGTCGCTGTAGAGGAATGCGCGGAGGCTCGCTCACGTTGCTCGAATGCCATCTGTAGCCCTTGCACTCCATGTAGCGATGTACTCCTCCAAAGTTGTAGCACTCCCACTGTCGCTTGTCGGTCAAATTTGGACTATCCTATCCCTTTCCATCCTTGTCACCCCGCCTGTTGTTCCGTCCCTTCTCCCCTTGAATTGCTCCAGCTGTGCCGGTTGCACCTGCATTTGTCATCGTCGGCTGCAAGGACTGACGGGAGGTGGGAGGAATGTTGCGTGTGGTCTGGCTTGCTGTGACGCTGCAGCTGTTGCGCCATGGCGGGCGTCATTTTGTTGCTCCCACACCTGCTACGTGGAGGAAGTGCTTGGTGGCCCATGACAGCAGCAGGCCTCTGTCGGCCATCTCTTGAAGACTCTGAAGGCTGAAGTTGTCGAAGGTTTTTGTGTACTCGCGTCCAACACCAATCCGGATGGTGTTGAATCCCATGAGTTGACCCCGTCCATTCGTCCCAAGGGCCATGTACATCCGCATCCCTCGTCGCCAGTAGTCGGCAAGTGTTTCACGTGTACCCTGATGCAAGGAGTTGAAGTCCGCGATACGCTCTGATGTGGTTTCCATGGTCGCGCCTTCAAAAAGTGTCGTTGCGAGGTTCCAGGCGCCACGTGGTCAGCTCCACTGCCGGTGCGGGGATCACCAAGGAAAGGTTCAAAGTCGAGGGTGTACTCCTCTGGGAAAGCCTTGAGGAAGCCGTAGGCTGCGTGCGCCGCGGTTGTTGTCTACTGAGAATCTGTAGTCTGGTACGGACTCGTGTAGTATAGGTACACCCCCTCACTGACTACCCACATGCGGAATCGCGGCTCCCATATGGCGTAACTGTCCTCATGCCGGAAGATGGGAGGATCTGTCTCGAACCACTTTGGGGGCTTGGCAGTCGGCAGAGCTGTCGGGGTAGCTTGTTGGAGGGAAGCAGACAAGGGGTCTTCCTTAAGTCCCAGGCTCAGGCGGAGAATCTCCTCCTCTAATGAGGCCACGTCTGTGGTTGCCCTAACCGTGTTGCTTGGACCTGCTACATCGCTCGATGTCGTTTTGCGCGCCGATCAGGTCTAACGCCGCTTCTCCAGTTGTACGAGGCGTAGGCGTAGCATACCTTCCTCGTCACTGTCGTCAGAGTTCGACTCAGGGATCTTGTCCAATGGCTCAACATCGAATACTCCTAGAGCCGCGTCAACGTTGGCGGCAACCGCACTCTCGATGGTCAATTTTCCCTTACGCACGGCATCACCAAGGAGCTTCTGCTCACTCTCCTAATGCTGTTGCGACTGCTGCTGCTGCTGTGGCTACTTCTGCTACTGCTGATGCTGTGGCTGAAATGCATCCCAAAAAAGCTTGAACAGATCTGCCATCTGTTTGGCCATCTGTTCAGCCTGCTGAGCCTGCTGCTCTCGCAGCTTGCGTAGACCACGTGCCAGCGCGCTTGGGCTAGAGGGGGATTCGTCCCGCGTCGTGCCCGGCGTGCCGGCCATCACGCCGGTGGTCGTAACACCAGCATCTGTAGTGGAGCTGGTGCTGCCAACTCCAGCAGGTGGGTCCTTCGACATGCCAACAACTAGGGTGTCGCACGCGTACAACACTGTCGTTTGCACAGCCATTGGATGAGACCTGCTGCCAAAAAAATTAGGCAGTGTTTACCCCGTCCCAGTGAGCGTGGGTTCAACGTAGAGGCCTCTTTCAGCCTGAAAATCGCCAGTGGAGCCCCTCCCCGCTACGGAAGAATTTTTTGGCAGGATTTCCCCTGCCCCAGTGGGCGTGGGAAAACTAGTAGGGGCTGTTTTCAACCTAGAAATCGTCTTTGGAGTCCCCCACGCTGCCGAAAAAATTTTGGCAGCGTTTCCCCCGCCCGAGTGGGTGTGGGAAATCAGGGAGGGGCTTTGGTGGTCGCAAGTGTGTACGTGAACCACCTTCACCCAACCGAGGATAAGAGGGGAGCCCAGCCAGCAGGGAAGAGGGAAGACCTAACCAGGTCATACGACGAAGCGCCGTCACTGCCGCCGCCAACAATGCTGCGGCTGCTGCTCCGCTGGCAAGGGAGTGGGGTTGCCGTTGCTCTTACGTTGCAGCTGCCGTTGCTGCGGCTGCTGTGCAATGTCGCAGTCATCGCCGGCCGCTCCTGCTCACTGTTGCACAATGCCCCTGGTGCGGCCAATGCCTTGCACGGCTGCAGCTGTTGCTGCGGCTGTGCAACAGTCACTGTGACTGCGTATAATGCCGCAACTGCTGATTGCGGCTGCTCCTTCCTGTAGCACAATGCCGAGGCTGCTGCACCTGCTCCGAAATACTGTGACTGCTGCTCGTAGCTGCTATGGGTGCTATGCGCTGCTGCTCGCTATTGCTGCTTGGCCGTCACTGCGACTGCTACTCGTTACTACAGCTACCGGTGGCCGCAGTCACCCGCTGTTGTGCAGCCCTATCGCTACCGTCACTACTGCGACCAGTTGCCACCGCGACTCCTGCCTTCGTGCGACTGATGCTACCGCTTTTGCTCTACGTAGGTACTCTTCAGCTTTGCCGTCAAAGCGGTTGCTGTCCAGCGGGCCCTCCTAAGACCGTGCTCCACTCCTCTTGCGCTACACGACGAGCTTGGCTCATCTCGCTCTGATACCAAAATAGACACACCCCGTATCCCTCCCCTTAGTCCCTTGTGTAGCTCATAACGGTGTGGAGAGACTAGAACAAGTGGCCCGTCAAACGGAGGTGTGTGTGTCACGCACGTGTCAAAAACGTGAGAGTGAGGAGTAGGTCCTACGGGGTGGAGCTCGTTAAGTGAGCCCACCCGTCGGCCGACGAGAGTGAGCTCGTCGGCCCTCACCCAAAACACCAAGGCATAACAGTCGTTGTGTCCTACATACCAACAATCTCAGTTGTGACCTAACGTTTGCCTTTCTAAAGTAACACAAGTTCACCGGTAGGCCTAATGTAGGTCATCAAGCCACTGCAAGTCAAACACAAATATCCACACAACCAGTTTTAACGGTGACAATGTGTAAGCAGGTGCAGCCATGGCGCAAGTGCACCCGGTGGCAGATCACAGCTGTTTGCCAGCCGCCGAGCTTGCGTCTGCTTCCCAAGTCTTGTGTGCCCGCCGCCTCATCAAGAGTCTGTAAGGCAATAGACATGAGCAGAGAGGTCATAGCAAGCTGTATGTACAATATCACTCCCCCATGACCACACGGCAAACAAGACCACTGACGCAACAGAACGGATACAAGCAACGGCACAAGCATAACGATGGTGAATGACAGCAGACACAGCTCCATAGCAGAGGTCAATCCATAGTACGGGCAAGGTGCAATCCCATAGAACGTACTACCGCAAGAAACTTTGTACGACTGATGGCCTTTGTAAAAAAACCAGCCCGATGTGAGTCGGTGCCGACCCACACGACCTGCATCTCACCTCAATCCACCAACAGTCACTGAGTCGTTCGATCCCGCAAACTTCGCAAGACCGACGGTCAGGATTGTTGTGGTTTTTGACGTCCTTGTCGACCTGTACAGTTTACTGTGACCACTCGACCGTGTCCATACTCGTGCAAATCCCTGATACGGACCCTGGTGGTACCGGTGCGTAATCTGGTGGCGGACTACCAGCTTGGAGCTGACTAACGACCGTTCCAGAGCTGTGGACGCTACCCGGGACCTCCTGCAGTTTTTTTGCAGCATGCATGAGTTTATCGGTGGACTGGCCATGGGCCCGATTTGCACGTTTTTGCATTGTGTGTCCACCGTTTGATGCTGCATGCATGCATGTGACTAGTTGTAGCATCCGGCTTTTGATCGTCTACACGCCTAGGTTCAGACGGCGTAGCATTGTGACATGTCTGCGCAGAGTTATGGCGAGAACAGTGGTTTTGGGCTGGGTTTAAGACAGATCTTGCACTGCCGCGTGCGACACCGGCCGTGCGCCGCGGTAGGACCTGTCATTTGTCATCGCTCTCTACAAATGCTATTGAAACATTCTGACACTTTGCCTTGTGTCTCCTAGCCAAACCCTTGCCGTTGTGTGCACGACTTGTGATTGTTGTCACCGTCTGACCACGCACTGATGCCTAGTCGGCGGCTATGTCGCTAGGAAGCTTCCATGCATCTTCTCATGGTATCAGAGCGGTGGGACCCTTGTGCAGTCGCGCGGCTGCTGCTGTAGCTGATGCCAGAGCAACAACAGTAGGTCTACGAAAGCTGTGTAGCAGCTTCCGCACAACTTCCACGCTGTTGCTACGGAGCGGCCGCGTGCTCGCGTAGCAACCGCGAAGGTTGGAAAAAAAAAAGGAGGGAAGGGGAGCTTGACGTCAGCAATTGTTTTTGCTAACGTTATAAACTGCGTGGTGAGGTCAGCACTTACCTTGGTGAATTTTTTTGTCGGAGGGTCAAAAGTTGCCAGTGTTTCAACTTCTTGAGAAACGGTCACGTTTGTGCAATTCGACCACATTGATGTCTCGGTCAATAATGAGCGGCGACATGGCTCCGTCTCGCAATAAGGGAAAAGGGATACTAGATCCCTCTTCTTCCTCCTCAGGGATCATGAGCCCATGTTTGCAGGCTATTGAGGACCTACAGAGCCAGTAAGACAAGATACGTTGCCTGCAACGGGAGCAGACTGACGCCATCCATACACTCACCGAGCTTCCTTGAGGTCATTCTAGGACTCAACGATAGACCTCTGAGGGCGCAGCCGGGATCGCACCCTCTACACAGCAGTCAGCTCCAACACCAGAGACAAGAGCTAGAGCCGACCCGCCACCTCTTCATCCTTGGGACGAGGATCCACACATGCCAAGCATGGAGGGTGACTCTCCCAAGCGCAAGATTCGTGTGCTTCAGGAGCGTCTCTATGAGCTTCAGACAAGCTCTTGACCCCCACACACATCTCGCTTTCCCGAGTTTTGATCATCACTTGACCTCCACCCAAACGACTTCCCTCTTCCCGGTGTCTTTCCCATCCCTCATCCTTCCTAGACTGTGGTTGCTCTTCCTACGAAGTGGCAACCCAAGGACTTCGAGACACCGCACCCACGGTATGTCAACGAGGACAGTTTTGACTGAAGGGAGATCCTCTTCCAGGTTTGGGCCACTTAAGGGGGCGTGCGGACCTACTACCACAGTCCGTATCAGACTACAAACCAAGCACATGTGTTGACAGCGGCTAGGGCAATGCGCGTACTTCTCTACGCCATGTCGCACGAGACCATCGTCGACTTTTGCACGTTCCTTGGCAAGGCGGCCACAGGTAATAGCGCTAATCCACGCGGGGGTTGGGACCTAGAATTATCCTTGCTTGCTGCATAGATGCACGCCACCCGCATCGCGCACATCCGTGTTTTCTGCTCGCTTTGTCAGGGGCCTGCCAAGCCTACAGGAGATGCGCCATGCACATTTACACGAGTCTTGGGACCTCAGGAGGTACACAGCTGTGGGCGATCTACACAATCATGCTCGGAGTTCTCCTTGAGCACACAGACATCTTCATGAGGTACAGCGACGCCGTGCTCAAGCCTTTTTTGGCCTCACTACAACTTCTTCCATGGGCGCACCAGCTCTTCCTCTTGGTGACTTCCATCCGTGAGATAGCCGAGGCTCATCAGGAGACCTCCATTGCTATAGCATATGTTGCATCACCACCAACGCCCCTCCTACACACTCCTTCTCCATCCTCTGTCACGTAATCTTCCTCCCCTTCCATCCCAATTACACCGACTGAGACACAGGGTGTCACGACAGCAGCACAGGGGAAGAAGGGACGATAGAGGCGCGGCTTGGGCTAGCAGCAGTCGCAGCAGCAGCAGTCATCGGGCAATACTAGTGGACACTCCGTTCACTGCTACAACTGTGGAGGCGCCCATCGCTACACCGAGTGTTAGCAGCTACTTGACTGGGCACGCATCACTCGCGCGCTCCAGGCTACGCACGCACTACGGTCTACATCGAGCAGCACATCCTCCGGGCGTACGGCGACCACGACCGTAGTAGTTTACGCTTCACCACTGGTGACCAGCGGCGACCCAGACCCACGTGACAGCACCATCGCCGAGCTCCGACCCCTTCTGGCGCCTTGCTTTCAGGGAGGTGCGAGTGTGTTGTCACAACCGGGTGGTTCAAAGACTTTCCGTTTGTCTGTTCTTTTGGCTCAAGATGACTCGTGTGGGGGGGCACAGTCGGCATGTGATGACAATGGGCCTGACTATACGGATTGGATTCATGAGTCTCACCTTTGTGCCCTTCGTCGTTCCTTCCCACCTTCTGCCCAACGTTTGTCTGAGGCTGAGTGTTCCATTGCCCGTTGTACAGTAACGTCCTCTAGTCGTGATTCCGGTGGCACTTGGATCATCGATTCTGGTGCCACTCATCACATGACCTGTCATCGTAGTGATTTTGCTGTTCTTGACCCTGTTGCGTCTGTTCGTTCTGTCTGCACAGGCTTTGGTCAGTCCTTGCCAGTCCAGGGTGTTGGAGTCGTATGTTTCGATGGTCAGTCTGTCCCCCTGTATCTTTCCAAGGTGCTGTTTGTTCCTGACCTTGAGCTCAGTTTGCTTTTTGTATGTCACTGTACATTGATGGGACTCTCTTTGGAGCACACTACAGAGTCCGCGACTGTGACTCCTATTGACACTCGTAGTGTTGTTCTTCGTGCCTCTGTTGTGGAAGACCTGTATAGTGCCTCGCAAACTTTTGATCCTTGCTCAGCCTCCCCTTCCGCTGGTGTTTTTGTCTCTGGTGTTCTGTCGCCGCCTGTGTCATGTAGGCTCCGACACTGTGTCAAAGCTCATTTGGACACAACCCGCCCTTGGTCTTGACGCGACTTCTTTCGAGAAGCCGACCAAGACCGACTTTCTCCTCTATGCTCAAGGTAAGATGCATCGTTGTACCTACCCTGACTCTCGTTCATGCGCACTTATCCCTCTCGAGTTAGTCCATTGGACCTTCCTGGTCCCCTTCCTGTCGAGTCTCTGTCCGATTGGGGTCGATACGTCCTTACCCTGACTGATGACTTCACCCGGATGCGGTGGGTTTATAGCTTGCGCCAGAAGAGTGACGTCGCTCTCGTGGTTTGTCTCTCGCTAGTGATGGCTAAGTGTCAGTCCCGCCACATGCTACTCACCTTCCGCTTGGATCGTGGCGGCGAGTTTCTTGGCGAGATGGACAGATTCTTCGCCGAGCACGGGATTTTTCACCAGGTCTTCGCTCCTGGTACTCCTGAGCAAAACGGTGTTTCTGAGCGTTGGAACTGCACCATAGAGGATGCGGTTTGCGCTATGCGGTCTGAGTGCGGTCTTCCGGAGTCCTTCGCTTTTTAGGGCTTTGCCTACATGACTTGGGTCTGGAACCGCCTCCTGCACGGTCCTCTTCTATGCCATGTCACACCGTATGAGCTCTGGTTTGGCCACCGTGCTGACCTGCGCCTCGCCCGCATGTGGGGATCCTTGGCTTTTGTATGGCACATCAAGGACTAGCAGGGGTCCAAGGTCTCATCGTGGGGCCGCTTATGTGCCTTCGTTGGCATCTCTCCGCGGTCGAAGGCATGGCGTTTTTGAGACTTTGCTTGTCGTAGCATTGTTGAGTCACGCAACGTGCTCTTCTTTGAGTCCCTTACCTACCGTGATCTGACTTCGATCACGTTGCTGTCCATCACACACGTTCCTAATGCATGAGGTTTCTCGACGGATGGGGGAGTCTGCGCCTGCGAGCATTGCTTGCCGGGCTGATGTGTTTGTTCGAGCTCCCTCCACTTCTCCGGCTCTTCATGACCCAACGATTATCGCTGTTAGTCCAGAGATCTCTCCAGGACATCCGGCTTTTACCCCTGTCTCCTCGCACCCCACAGGTACCCATGATCCTATACCTGTGCCTACTCCTGTGACCATACCTGTGTCCGCCGGCACTCCTACCTCTGTGCATCGACCTACCTCACCTGCTCCTACTGTCACACCAAGCTCCGTGTCTCCCACACCCGCATCTCCTCGCACGGCATCACCAGCTCCCTTGCCTCAGCCCTCCCCAGCTACGATTGTGCCTGTTCCTAAGCCTAAGTGCGCCCCTCGAGCCCGGGTCACTCTCGTGAGCCTGGCAATCATCTTCGACCAATGGACTCCAAAGCTCAACGAGTGTCTGGTCCCGCACCCAGGCGTTCCACCCGCAGCATCGCGAGTGGTGATCCCGGCACAAAGGCCCTAGGCCTGAGTGTCCGCACTGAGCACATAGAGGTACATCCAGTGTGTCTCATAGGGCACAACCTCGTCACTCGCGAGTTTCACATTGCTTGTGATGTAGCAGCCGATCTTGTGGTTGTCAGACCTAGGACTGAGGCGTGCGCTCTTGCCACGCAGAGCTCCCCCTCTATGGTGCCTGACTCGGACACACAGAGGGAAGCTGTCTTGTCACAGGATGCTGACGCTTGGTGTGCTGCCTGTAAGGATGAGCTTCGCGCCATCCAAGACCACGGAGTTTACGAGCAAGTCGGCCTTCCACCTGGGAGGAAGGCTATTCATGTCAAGTGGGTCTTTTACAAGAAAATGAAGCCGGATGGCTCACTGGAATGCCACAAGGCTTGCTTGGTCATTGAGGGGTACTCTCACATTGAGGGCATCAATTACACTGACACCTTTGCCCCTGTCGGTCGCATGACCTCAGCTTGAGCTCTATTTGGTGTTGTGGCTCAGCATGACTGGGAACTGCAGTAGATGGATGTGAACAATGTGTTCCTCCATGGCTCTCTAGACGAGGATGTTTACATGGCTCAGCCAACCGGATTTGAGGACGGTGACAAGGTTTGATGCTTGCGCAAGTCCTTGTATGGCCTCAAGTAGTCTCTTTGGTGTTGGAACCAGGAGATCACTGGCACCCTGACAAGTGCGGGATGTATACAAAGTGAGACAGATCCCTCTCTCTTCATTCGACGGGCACCTGAGCGATTCACCGCCATCCTAGTCTTTGTCGACGACCTTTTGATCATGTCTCCTTCCCTAGCAGTCATAAAGCAGGCCAAGGCTGTCCTCCACACTGCCTAGAGGATGAAGGACCCTGCTCCTGCAGCGGTGTTTCTTGGCATGGAGATCGTGCGAGACCGCAGACATCATACTCTACTTCTGCATCAGGCCCAATACGCACATATTGAGGGGGAGCGCTACAGCGACCTCCTCAATGCAGTGCCCACGGCTTCCACACCTCTCACGCCTGATGGGCAGGATCCCTTTAAGGTGGACGATCCAACACAGCTGGGGGAGACAGTGGATGTGACCCTGTACCTCTGTCTCATCGGATCTCTGATGTATCTGGCCACTACCACACGTCATGACATCGCATTTGTCGTCAACCTCCTTGCTCAGTTTTTGCAGGCTCCATGCACTGGAGCCCTTCATGCAACTATGCAAGTGGTACAGTATGTGGTCTCCAGACCGTACCTCAGACTCTGCTCAGTGTTCGGTGGTCCTTCACGGCTATACTGACAACGACTGGGCCTGGCACCCAGATGGACGCAGTTGCACCGGTTACGTGTTCTTGCTCGGTGGGACTGCTATGTCCTAGCGCAGCGGGGAGCAAGGCTGCATTGCACATAGCTCATTGGAGGCAGAGTACATTGCTCTGGGTGCAGGGGCTGCTGAGGCGATATGGCTGCAGTGCCTGTTCCTTGAGCTGGATTAGTCAGTACATGCCATTGTGCTTCGTTGTGACAACCAAAGTGCTCTTGCCATTGCGGAGAACTCTGGTGTCTTTCATGCTCACACGAGGCACATTACAGTCGAGCATCACTTTGTGCATAATCTGGTGGCATGACACGTGATCTGCATCATTTGGGTTGGCACAGACATGTAACGTGCTGACTCCTTGATGAAGGCACTAGCACGTGGAAAGTTCCTTGTGGCCATTCGTTCTGTTGGGCTACGTCCCTTGCCTGAGTGGTTGAGTATAGGGTGTGTCTGTGTACGTGTCACATCTATCGTTACACTCGTTGTTGTAATTGTCTCAGTGTTGCACGTGTATGGACATGCGTACCACCGGATCATGGGGGAGTGTTGTGATTTGTGACGTTCTTGGGGACTTGTACAATTTACTGTGACCACTCGGCCGTGTCTATACTCGTGTAGATCCTTGATGCGAACCTTGGTGATACCAATGCGTCATCTGGTGGCAGACTACCAGCTTGGAGCTGACCGACGACCGTTCCTGAGCTCTGGACGCTACCTGGGACCTCCTGCAACGTTTTTGCAGCACGTAAGAGTTTATCGGTGGACTGGCTGTGGGCCCGATTTGCATGTTTTTACATTGTGTATACACCATTTGATGCCGGATGCATGCATGTGACCAGTCCTAACGTCCTAGCTTTTGATCCTCTACGTCTAGGTCTAGACGGCGTAGCGTTCTGTTATGTCTGCATAGAGTTACGGCCAAAACAGTTGTTTTGGGCCGGTTTTAGGAAAGATCTTGCACTGCCGCACGTAACACCCACCGTGCGCCGCGGCAGGCACTTATGCCATGGACCTGTCATTTTTCATCTCTCTCTGCAAATGCTATTGAAGCATTCTAACAATTTGCCTTGTGTCTCCTAGCCAGACCCTTGCCGTTGTGTGCACGACTTGTGAATGTTGTCACCATCTGACCAAGCACTTACGCCTAGTCGGCGCCTGTGTTGCTTGGAAGCTTCCACTCATCTTCTCAAGGATGTGGCTGACGATTTTAGAGGCGTAATTCACCGCTGCTGGTGTCAACAAGGACAAAAAGAAGACTGACCTGGCGGCCTCGCTTTTTGCGTGGCATGGCTTTGAGTTGGTGGTCCGATCTAAAGGCCATCCAACGGCAGCATGAGACCAGCAGAACTGCATCAATAGCTCTTGCGAATGCTCTCACGTCGTCGACAGCAGGCGTACTACCTTTCAAGCAGATCAATTTGATGTGGCAAGACTATCCCATGCCACCGAAAATGTGGAGCAACTTCTCGCACGCTACACTCGCTCGCTGCAAGAAGATGAACAAGAAATGTGATGCACGGTATGGACTCCAACGTCTGTTTCAACAGTCCTGTGTGGCAGAGTACACTCAGAGTTTTCGCAAAATCATCACTGGCAATGACCTCGCCCCCACAAACAATGTTTCTACTAAAACAATGGCATGAAGTGAGATATTCGACAATCAATCGCCAATTTCAGCATCCAAGATGACCTTCCGCGAGTGATCGCACTAGACGACTGCATCGACAACGCCTACTTCAACGGTCGGATGCAGGAATCCAAAAGCTGGCGACCCCAAGGCCATAATCCTTATCGTGGCTGAGGAAAGTTGTAGTTGACGAAAACCTCATCTTCGATGGAATCTGACGTCATTGATCAACGCGATTAATGGCTCTGTTGGACTTGCATAAAACCAAGACATATCTCACGTGACTGTCTAAAACGGCAACATCAAGCCAAAAAGGGGGGGAAGCCACACTAAAAGAACGAGGAGTGGGGAAACGACACAGATCAAGAGTAGACAACGAGGCTCCTGTTCGGTCAGAAGAAATTGTGTCAGCCAATCATCCATCTGAGCTGCTCAGATCACCGTAGACTAGGTTTCTTGAGTTCGCAAAGTTCGACAAGGCATACGAGGACGGCCAATTGATGAGAATTCTACGAGTGCAACCGGGGGGATGTAAAAGTGGCAAAACGATACAGGCACTACTGGATGGAGGAGCTTCTCATAGTTTTGTCGATAACATCATGGCTCAAAAGCTGGGTTTGCAGACCAACCGGGAGTGTTTGAAGGAAAAACCATCAACAGACAACTATAGATCCATCGACTTCGCGAACCACCCTGACTGCAAATCTGAGACATGCACGACGTAACGGTTAGGACGACTTGCCCAATGAGTGACCAAAAATCATCCTCCAACGAGATTTCCTGTACTAGCACAATTCGTAGGTCAACTTGAGCAGCGAAGCAGTCTACGTCAGCATTAATGGTAGAAAGTGACACCTACCTTTGGTCAAGTGACCCATGATGCAGCGCTGGTTACGAGAAGCAACAGCTGTGGAAGTGGCAAAGGAAGTTGGGAAAACAACAAAACATCAATCGATACATCGGGACATGGCCCAAAACATAGAGCTCAGGCTTGGGTAGTCCACGTGGAAGCATAGGAAGCAAAAGAGATAACAGCGACCAGAGTGACACCAACAGCATTGACCCGCGATAAGTACCCAGTTATACCGGAAGAGTTTGCACATCTCATTGAGGAGTTTGAAAAAAAAAATCCCAACAAACTACCACGAGAATTGCCATTGCAATGCAATATCGACCATCCGATAGACCTGAAGCAGGGTAGCGGACTGACAGTGAAGGGGACCTATTGCATGAGTGATCACAAGCTGACCAAACTCAAGAAGTAGTTGGATCTGGGACTGTAGTTCATTCGACCCTCCACATCACCCTATGCAGCAGCACTGCTTTTCATGAAAACAGAAACAGGAGAGATGCGGATGTGCGTGGACTACAGAGTGTTGAATGACATCACCATGAAGAACGACTACTCTCTCCCGCGAGTAGATGAACTTTTTGACCAGCTCCGTGAGGCCCAAATTTGTAGGGAAATCGAGCAACGTTACAGCTATCATCAGATGTGTATCTCATTGGGACATCAAGAAGACAACAGTTTGCACCAGATACAGGCACTTCAAGTTCATGGTCATGCCATTTAGACTCGCAAACGGCCCCACAACATTTATGGCAGCGATGCACGACATTTTGGCGTGTACCTCGATGACTTTGTCATCGTATATCTTGACGACATCCTTGTGTACAGCCGCATCTCAGAGGAGCACAATGGACATCTCCAAAACGTTCTTGAGGTTTTACGAAGAGATATTACAAAAAAATATTGAAGGGTGACTTCGATCGAGTTCTTGGGCCACACCATCAGCAGCGGACGAATCGTAATGGACCCCAAAAAGGTGGAGGCGAACGTTGATTGGCTGATACCCTCAATTCTTTGGGAAATCCAACTGTTTTTGGGATTCTGCAACTACTACCGTCGATTAGTAAAGGATTTTGCCGTGGTTTAAGTGCCTCTCTCTGTTCTCATCCGTGAAACCACCGAGTGGAATTGGAGGGACAACAAACAAGACGCGTTTAGCCCTTTCAGAAACACGTTGACATGGCAAAGACCTTACATTCTGTAAAACCAATGGTGGACTATGTCATGGCCACCGACGCGTCTGATCAAGCAATCGGAGCCCTGCTCCTCCAAGTCAACGACCGTCAAGAGTAACTGGTCGCGTACATATAGATAAGACCATGCGGGCCAGAACTGAACTACGCTGTGTACGAGAAGGAGACGCTCGCAGTCGCGTACACGTTCAAAACATGGCAGTTTAACTTGGAATGTTGGCCATGCATCATCCGCACCGACCATCACTCCTTGAAATATCTTAAGACCCAGCTGAATCTAAGCGGTCGACAAACTCAATGGATGAAGTTCCTCAAGACGAGCTTCAACTACAAAATCAAGTACAAGCGTGGAAAAACAAATCTGGAGGGTGCTCTAAGTCGACAACCAGATCTAATGGTTGGGGTCAACACGTTGCTTGTCAAATGAGACCCGTACCTTGTGAGGCTGTTTGCTAAGGGTTAGGGAAAGTTTGGTTGGTGCGACAAGACTAAATCTTGTTTCGACGACCCCTACTAGCCACGCTGATTCGTTCACAAGGTGAGCATACACTTGAATGAGGAATTACGACAAATGGTATTTGAGAAGTGCCACGACATCGATCCAGGTGAGCACTTCAGCGAGGACAAGAGACTCAAGAAGCTTGCAATATACTACTGGTGGGAGAAGATACAGACTGACGTGGTGACCTTCTACAAGTCACGCGACACTTGTTAGAGACAAAGAGACAAAGAGATCACCATGGACTTCGTGACGAGAGACAAAGATCTCATCGCACGAGGCCAACTGGTCTACGTCAACCCCTACTGGTTCCCAAAAAACCTTGGGCCGACAACACCATGAACTTCGTGACGAGACTGCCCGCCACTCTTGAGGGATATGATGCCATCCTTATCGTGGTGGACAGAGTTTCTAAAATACCACACTTAACTCCGACGACCACCACCGTCACCGCAGAAGGAATAGCATGGCTGTTTCTAAATCTGATTGTGTGGCGGCACGATCAGATTTGGACGTGCCATCATCAGAGACAGAGATTGCCACTTCACCTGTCGTTTTTGGCACAAACTGGTGACATGCTACGGCAGTCGGATTGAGCTCTCAACGGCATAACACCCTCAGATGGATGGGCAAACCAAGAAACCAACCTGAAACTCAAACGACTTCTCCAAACTTTATTTGAGCCACACGGCACCGATTGGGCAGCAAAACTGCCAACAGCCGAACTCGCATACAAGTCTGTCACTTCCACCACAAGAGGTAAAACACCTTTTGAGGTGGTGTACGGCAAACTTCCTGCCACACTAGCTGGATTGCATAGTCAGAGTAGAATTCCCGTGGTTGATATTCACCGCTGGGACTTTGCAAGCATCTAAGAGGAAACATGGTAAACCCTCGTGTAGACACAAGCGACTATGAAACAATAAACTGACTGACATTGTAGTAATGATGTATTCAGCGCTGGTGAGCACGTCCTCCTCAGCTCGGTGAACATCAAACTCCAAGGACATGACTTTATGAAGCTCAAATCCCACTGGCTGGGACCGTTTGAGATTCAGTCAATGCAAACCCCAGTCGTCGATATACTTTGACTCTCTCATAGCATGACAATCCACCTTGTCTTCCACATGAGCAAACTCAAGCACTTCCAGGACTCCAGTAAGAACTTTCCCGGCCGAGACATCACATCTCCACCTTCCGTACAAGTGGACAGGGATACGCAGTACTTGATTGAATGTATCATCGGACATCAACGCCATGAATAAACAACCAAATGCCTTTTCAAGTGGCATGGGTACGACGCCATGAACAACAACTGGGAGCCCTACGACAACCTCCAGGACGTTGATCACCTGGTCGACGCCTACTTTTGTCGTCTGTGGCCTTCGTCTGCTAGCATGCCAAGACGTCGCTGCTAAAGGGGGGCGGCGTTACATCCTTGACGTACACGAGTGCCTAAAAATTGCATTCTTATAATCATGGCCCACCGCGCGGTGACTTCAGGATTTTTCCGTCGTTCAGCAAATGGCATTTTGGCCAACTACTCCAACCTCTGGTGTCCCGTACTAGAAGTTACCGACAACATCGACCACTTTCAAGAACGCTTGACAGAAGTATCCCAAACCATGTCGATGTTTTGGTATTGTTAGGTCGACTTCTCCACAACTCTTAAATCATATTAAAAATCGTCGAGATATTCTCAAAGACCCCCGACTTCTTGGCGGAGCTTCTCGAATTCACTCCTCACGGTGCAACCTCACACACGTCGCTCAACTCAAACGTTGATGTCCCAACTTATGCCTCATTCTCATTCTTGGCAGTGTGTGTATGTGCTCTATGCACTCAATACTTGTCATTGAAGCATGCTTACTGCTTAACACAAATGATTTAACTGTCCCAAAACCATGAATCGTCTCTTGTCCCACACCTCATCTTTGTGATCCACCTATGATCCGCTCGTCATAGCAGGCATCTATGTTCTTACATTCATGGCCCAATACACGAAGAACTTAGGATTTTTACACTGATGGGCCAAGGGCATTTTGGCCACGTGCCCCGACCTCTAGTTTTTTCCCCAGATGATTCTGACTACTTTGGCCACCTTCTAGAATGGTCAATGGAAGTGTCTTGACAACAATCCTAACTATGTCAACGGCGCTAGACTTTTATAAACCTGCGCATCAATGTTCTCAAAGCCCCCGATTTCTCAGTGGAGCTTCTTAAAGCACCCACTCACAGAGCTACCTCATGCATGTGGCTCGGCTTGAGTGCCAATGACCAAACAGATCCCTCATCCTTATTCTCATCATTGTACATGTATACTTGATTCACTCAACACTTATCATCAAAGCACACTCACTGCTTAATACAAATCATCCATTTGTCCCAAATCCTCAAATCGTCACGTATCTCATCCCTGTGAACCACATACGTTGCGCTCAGCATAACACTTGGTATCAATCTGCAGCGGTATTGGAGAGGCAACTGGCACATTAACTTCTTGGCAACAACCTTGCACAAGTATTTAGCACATCTCCATCCTTCAGAAAATCACAGAATTTGCAATGAAAATGGTGAAAAGAGCGAGCATAACTGGTGAAGAGCGACGGTCACCGGCAAACATTCTTGTGATGGAGGATCAATAGCACGCAAACACCAATGTTTTCGAGACGAATCAGACAACAACGGCAACCTTTATGGCACATGGCTAAACACCGACAAACCCGATGGTTAACCCAACGACTGACCCCTGGAGCTCGACGAACCCTTTGCCCCGTCAAATTGACATGTGTCATGATGGGAGGCATCGACCAACAGGACTTGGGAGACTCACAACCATCTGCTCCAACAACTCAACATGGTGATGGAAAAGCTTCGGATTTCTTGTGCACATGAAGCAATGCTAACCGAGAAAAGTCTTCAACTCTTGAGGAAACCCCTGATTCAAACGGCACTCCCTGAGCCGTTCGATCTCGCAAAACCAAGGGACCGACAGTCAAGATAGCTTCTTGTGTCAACAACAAGAAAAAGAAAATTGAACTCGCGGTCTTGCTCTTGCTTGTGATGACTTTAAGTTGGTGGTCTGATCCAAAGACCATCCTACAGTAGCAAGAGACTATTAGAGCCAAATCAATGGCTCACGCAACTGCTCTCACATTGTGGACCACGAGCATACTACTACTTGTATAGATTAATCTGACGTGGCACGACTCTCTTGCGCCACCAAAAACGTGGAGCGATCTCGCACCCATTACCTTTGCTTGTGTCAAGAGGCTGAACAAAAAGTTTGATGCACGGTACAAACTCCGATAAATACGTAAGGAGTCTAGCGTGGTGGAGTGTATGCGGCGTTTCCACAAAATCATCGCTGGAAGTGACCTCATCCCTCATGAATTGTGTTTCTTGTACAACAATGGCCCCAAGAGAAACATTCGGCGAGCATTTGCAATTTTTGGCATGCAGTATGATCCTTTGCAAATGGTCACAAAAGCTTATCACATGGACAGCGCCAACTACAACGCTCGGATGCAAGAATCACACAGCTAGCGAACTCAAAACCACAATTCTTATTGTGGCGGAGAAAATATGCAGTTGATAAAAACCTCATTTTAGATGGAGATTGACATAGTCGATTAACGCGATCAACGGCTCTGTTAGACGCACGGAATACCTATGATAACTTGTGCGACTTCCAGAAACGACATCACTGGACGTAAAAGGGGAGGTGTCGCAAAGAGATAAATGACGAGCCACGAAATGGCAAAGGGGAGGAGTAGACATCAAGACTCCTATGTGGTCAGAAAATCTTGCGTCGAACGATCGCCCATCTAATAACCTCACATAGCCGCAAAGGAGGGTACCTGAGATTGCAAAGTCTGAAGAGGGGGACAAGGACGACCAACCGACGATACTGCTACAAGTACATCAGAGGGGTTGTAAAAGCCAGAGAATGGTACCGGCACTACCGAATGGAGGAGATTCTCATAGCTTTGTAAGCAACGATATGGTTTGGAAGTTAGTCTTGCAGAAAAAACCGGCACTACTTGAGGGAAAAACTTTCAACGGACGAGTACAAATCTCTCAACTTCGCGAACTACTCCAACTACGAATAAGGGACCTGCACGACGTAACAGTATAGAAAACTTGCCCAATGAGCGGCAACAAAGCCATCCTTGGACAAGATTTCCTACCGACATAATTTGCTCGTGGACTAGAGCAACAGATTGGTCTACGTTATCCTTGCTTGTAGAAAACAACATCTACCTCTTGACGAGCGACCCACAACGGAACGGTTATGGTAAGCAGCAAAGGTGGAAGTAACAAAGGAAGTTGCGGTAGCCGCAAAACGCCAAATGATATATGTATACATGGCCAAGAGGTGCCTGAAGAGGAGAGCACAAGCATGGCCAGTCCACATAGAGACATGAGAAGTGGAAGAAATTGCAGTTGCCAAGGCGACAGTGTCGGCCTTGACACTTGTGAAGTACGCAGCTATACCGGACGAGTTTGTAACACGGATCGAGGAGTTCAAAGGGATTTTCCTCAATGGACTGCCCCAAGAGCTACCACCGTAATGGAAAACTATTAGATAGACTTGAAACTTGGCAGTAGACTGACACTGAAGGGAACCTATCAGATGAGGGATCACAACATGACCAAAATACAGAAGTAGTAGAACGAGATGCACTGTCAAGAGTTCATAAGATCTTCCACGTCACCACACGTGGCATCTCTACTTTTTGTGAAAAAAAAAACCGCACACATGCATATGTGCGTGGAGTACTAGGCGTTTAACAATGTCACCATCAAGAACCGCTATCTTCTTTTGCCAGCAGACAAACTTTTCAACCAACTCCACGGGACCCGGATCATTATAAAAATCGATCAACACAGCAGTCCTCATCGGATTCATGTATCTGATAGGGACATCAAGAAGACAACGCTATGCATCTGATATGGATACTTCGAGTTCACAGTCATGTTTGGACTCACAAATGCGCCCGTAACACTCATGGTGGCGATGAACAACAGATTCCACCCGTATCTCAACGACTTTGTTGTTTTGTACCTTGATGACATCTTGGTGTAGAGCCGCACCATGCAAGAGCATAATGGACATCTTTAGAAAACTAGTGAAGTATTGAAAATAGTGATGTTTTTAGGACTCTCAAAGTGTGACTTTGGTCGTCTTTTGATTAAGTTTGTGGGTCACATCATTGGTGACGGACGGAACACCATGGACCCAAAGAAGGTGGAGGTTGTCGCTGATTGGCTGACTTCCACAAATCTTTGGGACGTCCAAGTACTTTTGTGTTTTTCCAACTACTATCTTCCATTCGTAAAGGACTATGCCCAACTGTCAGCGTCTCTCTCCGATCTCACTCGAAAAATCACCGGCTGGAATTGGAGGGACAATGAACAAGAAGCATGAAACTCTTTGAGAAACACTTTGATGTCGGTCCCAAAGTTGCGATTGGCACATCCAACTTTGGATTACATCATGGAAACCAATGTGTTTGATCAAGCTATCAGAGTCATTCTCCTCCACGACAACGGTGGTGGAGAGAAAACTACACGGACGCTTATTGTTGCTTATTGTTGAGAAAACTACACAGACCAAAACCTAACTACGCAGCATACAGAAAAAAATGCTCGTAGTCATACACGCATTCAAGACATGGCGGTGCTACTTGGAATGCCACTGATGCATCGTCCACACCGACCATCATGCTCTGAAACATCTCAAGACTCAGCCAAATTTGAGTGATCGACAAACTTGATGGATGGAGTTCTTCAAGTCCAACTTTGACTACAACAAAGGGTAACAATCTAGAAAACTATTTGGACAGATGCTCTGAGATGGAGACCAGAATTGATGACCAACATCAATGCATTTCTTGTCAAACAAGACGCGTACCTTGCAAGGCCAGTTGCAAAGGGTTACAAGAAGTTTGGCGAGCACGACAAAACCAAGTTCTGCTTTGACGGCCCCTATTGGTGATAGCAATTCTCATCACACAACGCCACCCGGTCTAGTCCAATCCCTACCTATTCCAAATAAGCTGTGGATTGATATCAACATGGAACTGTGGCAGACTTCTCTGCCACTCCCAAGGGCTACGACACCATCCTCGTCGTGATGGACAGCTTTTCTAAAACATAGCACTTCACCTCGACAATGCCCACCGTCACCAAAGAAGGAACAACATGGTTGTTTTTAAATCAGATCGTACGGCTGCACGACGTACCATGTACCATTGTCAGCAACAGAGACGACCACTTCACTAGCCATTTTTTGTGTGAGTTGATGACCTGGTACGACAGTCAGATTCAGCTACCAACGACATTCCATTCACAAACGTAGAGGCAAATGGAGCGAAAAAACGAGACTCTCAAACAGCTACTTTGCAAATTATGTGAGCCACATGGCATCAGGTAGATAGCCGGACTGCCGACCACCGAACTCGCATACAACTCCACCACTTCCACGGCAATGGGTAAAACCTCGTCCTAATTGGTCTACGACAATCTTCTTGCCAAACTTGTAGGATTACATAGTCGGAGCAGTATTTGTGCGGTTCACATCCACCACCGCGACTTCTCAAGCATTTGGGAGGAAACATGACAGACCCTTGCAAAGACACAAGTAGCAATAAAATGAGCAGCACTGGCAATTGTGTCCACTGACATTGTAGTGATGACGTGTTCAACATTGGCGATTGTCTCCTCCTTAGCTCAGCAAACATCGTACTCCAACGACAGGACTTTGCAAAGAATAAACCCTGGTGGTTAGGTACGTTTGCAATTGAGTGAAAACAAACCCCTATCATTTCTCAGCTTTGCCTACCTGACAGCACGGTAATTCATCCTCTTTTCCACATCAGCAAGCTAAAAAGCTACTGCAACCACAACATGAACTTCCCCAAGAAAGACGCCGCACCTCCACCTCCTTTACAAGTGGACGGGGATACGGAGTACGTAATGGAAGATGTCCTCAGACATCAATACCGTGGAAAAACAACCAAGTTTCTAGACAAGTGGCACGACTATGACGCCCTGCACAATAGCCGAGAGCCCTACGACAACCTCCGAGACGTTGATCAATTCATTGACGACTACTATCTTGTCACCGGCCTACGTCTTCTATTGCGTCAGGACGTCGCGGCTAAAAGGGGTGGAAGTGTTGCGCTCTTGATGTACATGAGTACCTTAACTCAGCGAGTGGGTGTTTCTGTTCTTACATCGAGGAACCACCTCACAAGGGAATTTTAGCCACCTGCTTTGACCTCCGGTGCTCTATTCCAGAAGGTTCAGACTACTTCGACCACCTTCCTGAAAGGTCAGTAGAAGTGTCACGAACCATATCGATGTTTTGATGTTTTTCAATCAATTTCTCAACAACGCTAGATTTTTATAAAGCTGCGCCTTGATATTCTCAAACCCCCATGTCTTCTCGGCGGAGCTTCTTAGAGTAGCCACTCATGGCGCGACCTCGCACGCATCGCTCGGCTTGAGCGTCGAGGACCCAGCATATGCCTCATTCTCATTCTTGGCACTGTGTATCTGTGCTCGACCCACTCGACGCTTGCCATTAAAGTACACTTACTACTCGAAACAAAACATCCATTTGTCCCAAATCCTTGAATAAGCTTTTTCGTACACCTCATCTGTTTGAGCGACCTATGTAGCGCTTGGCGTGACAACACGGAATTGGGTGCTACGCCAAGGAGAACATGGATGGCTCACATGGTTGAGGTGTGCGACAAAAGACAATTCAAGGATTTTTGAAAACTGGATACGTTTTATATAATAGTAAAAGTACTCCAGTGACAAGTGTTGGATATGTCGAGCTCGTGTTTATAATAGCAAGAAACACAACAAGGCATATGTTGGGCCTTGGCTGCTTGAGTTTTGCGAGGGATGCAACGCCATGTCGTGAGTGGCTACGATGAGAAAATCTGAGGAGGATTCTGGTGGTTTTGAGAGGTTCAAAGTGCGGCTTTAAAAAGTCAAGCGTCGTCTAGGATTTGACCAAACAGTGTCAAAACATAGATACGGGTTGTGACAATTTTGTTGACCCTTCTAGAAAGTGGTCCAATGTTTCAAAACCTTTGGGAACAGAACACTAGAGGTTGAGGCAGGTGGCCAGAATTATTACAAAAACTGGAAGGTGGGTTGTTTGCATGCATGACGTGCATAACAATAGACGATTCAAGGAACTGGGAGAAATGGATGATTATGTATTAAGCATAAAGTGTACTTCAATGACAAGTGCCGAAGAAGTGGAGTACGTATCTACAATAACAATAATCAATGTGGCACATGTTGGATCTTTGGCACTGGAGCTGAATGAGAAGTGTGATGTTGGGTCGTGAGTGGTCACTTTAGGAAACTCCACCATGAAGTTGGAGGGGGGATTCAGAACATTGAGGCATGGCTTTTGAAAAATGCTAATTCATAGGGTCCTCTAGAAGTCGTCGGAAAAGTATCAAAACATCGATATAGTTTGGGATAGTTCTGTCAACCATTCTAGAGAGTGGTCAAAGTTGCCAAAACTTTTACGACGGAACACAAGAGGTCAAGACAGGTGGCAAAAATTCCCTCACCATGGCAGCGTACAAATCCTAAGGTCGGCATAAATACCCACTCACAATGGTTGGGGTCTCTTGTATGCTTACGATGTGGCTCTTCTCCCCCTTGAAGGGGAAGAGGAGTCACGTCGCCAATTGTCAGATGTTATCTCGGAGATTGCTTCAAGGGGTGTAGCACTGAGAAAAAAAAGAGTGTCAGTACAGGTTCATCTCCGGAGAAACACAACCAATGTGCAACTGTCTTGCGACCGACAAATGTGCGAACCTCGCCAAGACCAAGCCAACGGTTTTGTGCAACAACGGTCAAGGCAAACGCACCTACGGGGATCGGCCATGCGCATAACACTCCCCTCTGTGTACGGCTAGCAAAGCCGCATCGTGGTCTCGAGGCACTCGTCCTTCTCTCCTGCCTGAGTCGCCACCTTACTCTTGTGCCCACTCGACAAAGCGCGCTAGGCTAGGACATTACCTATTTGCATTGCTTTCATTCTATTGAGTAACTCATCCATTGGATGCCTCTCAAGGCTCGCCCTCTGGGCCGACTCCAGTCCTTTTTCGCTCTCACTGACACTCCGTGCCTGTCCTCTCGCAATGTGACCCGTCCTTTGCCGCTAACGTCATACATCAGCAACGCCCGCACCTTTGAGGAAGCTTCTGACTTACCCTCCAAAAGTGTTGCGTCCACTCAAGAGACTCAATCCTCTGTGCCCACACCTTTGGTGTAGCGCCCACAACTCGTTGGTCCACTTTTCCTCCTCTTTTGGTTCCCTTCCGCTTTCTTTCACCGTTTCCACTTCGCTTCCACATGCACTGCTCTCTGAACCACAATGCTCGTCATCGTGACCGTGTCCACTCAAAGAGCAGCCACTACATTTTTCTCACATGGTATCACAGCCCAAGTGACACGGTTGCTGCTGTCGGCCGCACCCACTTCCCTTCCAATCAAGCTTCTCCGCCTCGAAGAATTGTGGTTTCCAGAAGAACTGCGGTGGCGGCACGTCTTCTGACCAAGGTGTCATGGCAGCACCGTTCCACTTCCTCCTGGTAAATTCTGCGCACGTGGTTCCGTCCCTGTGCCCATTCTCCCTCATCAATAGAAGCTTCCGCCTTTTACCGTCGCTTCCATTATATTCGCGTACGAGGTTTTTCCCCTACGCTCAATCATCTGCCCTTGATCATTCATCATTCCCTCATCAATCATCCTATGGCCCTCATCAGCATCATCACCCACAAGCAACATCACCATCCTCTCGTGC
>SZWC01029893.1:6268-16840 GCA_023375785.1 Penium margaritaceum | reverse complement strand
AACGTTGACCACACACAGCGGATTTCTTTGGTCAAAGGCAGTACATATGCCTACTTTGGTCGGTCATTGTGCATGGTAGCCACACCGTGCTACTACTGACTGAAGGTCGTTGTACTTGGTAGTTGAGAACCGATATTCCCATAGCATTGTTTCCTGTCCTGACCGTTTGTGACTCGTGTTATGGTTGGTCAACGTTGACCACCCATATTGAAATTCTCTGGTCATGATCAGTGACATATGCCTAGTTTGGTTGTTTGGTGTGCATATAAGCCACACCGTGCCACTACGTATTGAAGTTCTTTGTCCTTTCTAGTCAATACATAGGCTTCCCAAACCATTGTCTCTCCCTCTGACCATTTGTGACTCGTGTTATGAGTTGTCAATGTTGACCACACATAGTGGACATATTCGGTCGAACTCAGTGACGTATGCATTCCTTGGTTGGTCACTGTGCACGCTAGCCATACCGTGCCACTGCTTGTTGAAGGTCTTTGTACTTCCTAGTTGATAACTAGTGTTCCAAACCCATTGTTTTCCCCTCTGACCATTTGTGACTCGTGTTATGTGTTTTCAACGTTTACCACATGAAGTGAAATTCTTTCCTTATGGTCAGTGACATATGCATACTTTGGTTGGTCACTGTGCATTGAAGCCACATTGTGCCACTACAAATTGAAGGTATTTGTACTTGCTAGTAGATAACTAGTATTCACAAACCATTACCTTCCACCCTGACCATTTGTGACTCGTGTTGTAAGTTGTCAAAGTTTACCACACATAGTGACATTATTTGGTCATGGTCAGTGACATATGCCTACTTTGGTTGGTCATCGTGCATGGTCTCCACACTGTGCCACAACGTATTGAAGCCCCGTATGCTTGCTATGTGATACTTGGTATTCCCAAACCATTGTTTCCCCCTCTGACCAATTGTGACTCGTATTATGAGTTGTCAACATTGACCACACACAACAGATTTCTTTGGTCAAAGGCAGCACATATGCCTACTTTGGTCGGTCATTGTGCATGGTAGACACACCGTGCTACTACTGACTGAAGGTCGTTGTATTTGGTAGTTGAGAACCGATATTCCCATAGCATTGTTTCCTGTCTTGACCATTTGTGACTCGTGTTATGAGTTGTCAATGTTGACCACACATAGTGGACTTATTCGGTCGTAGTCAGTGACGTATGCATCCTTTGGTTGGTCACTGTGCACGCTAGCCATACCGTGCCACTGCTTGTTGCAGGTCTTTGTACTTCCCAGTTGATAACTAGTGTTCCCAACCCATTGTTATCACCTCTGACCATTTGTGACTCGTGTTATGCGTTTTCAACGTTGACCACATGAAGTGAAATTCTTTCGTCATGGTCAGTGACATATGCATACTTTGGTTGGTCACTGTGCATTGAAGCCACATTCTGCCACTACATATTGAAGGTATTTGTACTTGCTAGTAGATAACTAGTATTCACAAACCATTACCTTCCACCCTGACCATTTGTGACTCATGTTGTGAGTTGTCAAAGTTTACCACACTTGGTGACATTATTTGGTCATGGTCAGTGACGTATGCCTACTTTGGTTGGTCATCGTGCATGGTCTCCACACCGTGCCACAACGTATTGAAGCCCCTTGTGCTTGCTGTGTGATTGATGGTATTCATAAACCATTGTTTCACCCTCTGACCATTTGTGACTCGTATTATGAGTTGTCAACGTGGACCACACACAGCGGATTTCTTTGGTCAAAGGCAGTACATATGCCTACTTTAGTCGGTCATTGTGCATGGTAGCGACACCGTGCTACTACTGACTGAAGGTCGTTGTACTTGGTAGTTGAAAAACGATATTCTCATAGTATTGTTTCCTCTCCTGACCGTTTGTGACTCGTGTTATGGTTGGTCAACGTTGACCACCCACATTGAAATTCTATGGTCATGATCAGTGACATATGCCTAGTTTGATTGTTTGGTGTGCATATTAGCCACACCGTGCCACAACGTATTGAAGTTCTTTGTCCTTTCTAGCCAATACATAGGCTTCCCAATCCATTGTTTTCCCCTCTGACCATTTGTGACTCGTGTTATGCGTTTTCAACGTTGACCACATGAATTGAAATTTGTTCGTCATGGTTTGTGACATATGCATACGTTGGTTGGTCACTGTGCATTGAAGCCACATTGTGCCACTACATATTGAAGGTATTTGTACTTGCTAGTAGATAACTAGTATTCACAAACCATTTCCTTCCACCCTGACCATTTGTGACTCGTGTTGTGAGTTGTCAAAGTTTACCACACTTGGTGACATTATTTGGTCATGGTCAGTGACGTATGCCTACTTTGGTTGGTCATCGTGCATGGTCTCCACACCGTGCCACAACGTATTGAAGCCCCTTGTGCTTGCTATGTGATACTTGGTGTTCCCAACCCATTGTTTCCCCCTCTGACAATCCGTGAACCATATTATGGGTTGTCAACGTTGACCACACACAGCGGATTTCTTTGGTCAAAGGCAGTACATATGCCTACTTTGGTCGGTCATTGTGCATGGTAGACACACCGTGCTACTACTGACTGAAGGTCATTGTACTTGGTAGTTGAGAACCGATATTCCCATAGCATTGTTTCCTGTCCTCACCGTTTGTGACTCGTGTTATGGTTGGTCAACGTTGACCACCCATATTGAAATTCTCTGGTCATGATCAGTGACATATGCCTGGTTTGATTGTTTTGTCTGCATATTAGCCACACCGTTCCACTACGTATTGAAGTTCTTTGTCCTTTCTAGCCAATACATAGGCTTACCAAACCATTGTCTCTCCCTCTGACCATTTGTGACTCGTCTTATGAGTTGTCAATGTTGACCACACATAGTGGACTTATTCGGTCGTAGTCAGTGACGTATGCATCATTTGGTTGGTCACTGTGCACGCTAGCCATACCGTGCCACTGCTTGTTGAAGGTGTTTGTACTTGCTAGTTGATAACTAGTGTTCCCAACTGATTGTTTTCCCCTCTGACCATTTGTGACTTCTGTTATGTGTTTTCAGCGTTGACCACATGAAGTGAAATTAGTTGGTCATGGTTAGTGACATATGCATACTTTGGTTGGTCACTGTGCATTGAAGCCACATTGTGCCACGACATATTGAAGGTATTTGTACTTGCTAGTCAATAACTAGTATGCACAAACCATGATCTTCCACCCTGACCATTTGTGACTCGTGTTATGAGTTGTCAAAGTTTACCACACTTAGTGACATTATTTGGTCATGGTCAGTGACATATGCCTACTTTGGTTGGTCATCGTGCATGGTCTTCACACCGTGCCACAACGTATTGAAGCCCCTTGTGCTTGCTATGTGATACTTGGTGTTCCCAACCCATTGTTTCCCCCTCTGACAATCCGTGAACCATATTATGGGTTGTCAACGTTGACCACACACAGCGGATTTCTTTGGTCAAAGGCAGTGCATATGCCTACTTTGGTCGGTCATTGTACATGGTAGCCACACCATGCTACTACTGACTGAAGTTCGTTGTACTTGGTAGTTGAGAACCGATATTCCCATAGCATTGTTTCTTGTCCTGGCCGTTTGTGACTCGTGTTATGGTTGGTCAACGTTGACCACCCATATTGAAATTCTGTGGTCATGATCAGTGACATTTGCCTAGTTTGGTTGTTTGGTGTGCATATTAGCCACATCGTGCCACTACGCATTGAAGTTCTTTGTCCTTTCTAGTCAATACATAGGCTTCCCAAACCATTGTCTCTCCCTCTGACCATATGTGACTCGTGTTATGAGTTGTCAATGTTGACCACACATAGTGGACTTATTCGGTCGTACTCAGTGACGTATGCATCCTTTGGTTGGTCACTGTGCATGCTAGCCATACCGTGCCACTGCTTGTTGAAGGTCTTTGTACTTCCTAGTTGATAACTAGTGTTCCCAACCCATTGTTTTCCCCTCTGACCATTTGTGACTCGTGTTATGCGTTTTCAACGTTTACCACATGAAGTGAAATTCTTTCGTCATGGTCAGTGACATATGCATAGTTTGGTTGGTCACTGTGCATTGAAGCCACATTGTGCCACTTCATATTGAAGGTATTTGTACTTGCTAGTAGATAACTAGTATTCACAAACCATTACCTTCCACCCTGATCATTTGTGACTCGCGTTGTCAGTACTCAAAGTTTACCACACTTGGTGACATTATTTGGTCATGGTCAGTGACATATGCCGACTTTGGTTGGTCATCGTGCATGGTCTCCACACCGTGCCACAACGTATTGAAGCCCCTTGTGCTTGCTATGTGATACGTGGTGTTCCCAAACCATTTTTTCCCCCTCTGACCATTTGTGACTCGTATTATGAGTTGTCAACGTGGACCACACACAGCGGATTTCTTTGGTCAAAGGCAGTACATATGCCTACTTTGGTCAGTCATTGTGCATGGTAGCCACACCGTGCTACTACTGACTGAAGGTCGTTGTACTTGGTAGTTGAGAACCGATCTTCCCATAGCATTGTTTCCTGTCCTGACCGTTTGTGACTCGTGTTATGGTTGGTCAACGTTGACCACCCATATTGAAATTCTCTGGTCATGATCAGTGACAAATGCTTAGTTTGATTGTTTGGTGTGCATATTAGCCACACCGTGCCACTACGTATTGAAGTTC
This sequence comes from Penium margaritaceum, assembly GCA_023375785.1. Classification (NCBI taxonomy): domain Eukaryota; kingdom Viridiplantae; phylum Streptophyta; class Zygnematophyceae; order Desmidiales; family Peniaceae; genus Penium; species Penium margaritaceum. Next base: position 12,153 of record SZWC01029893.1, on the reverse strand, counting down.
TTTGTCCTTTCTAGTCAATACATAGGCTTCCCAAACCATTGTTTCTCCCTCCGACCATTTGTGACTCGTGTTATGAGTTGTCAATGTTGACCACACATAGTGGACTTATTCGGTCGTACTCAGTGACGTATGCATCCTTTGGTTGGTCACTGTGCACGCTAGCCATACCGTGCCACTGCTTGTTGAAGGTCTTTGTACTTCCTAGTTGATAACTAGTGTTCCCAACCCATTGTTTCCCCCTCTGACCATTTGTGACTCGTATTATGAGTTGTCAACGTGGACCACACACAGCGGATTTCTTTGGTCAAAGGCAGTACATATGCCTACTTTGGTCAGTCATTGTGCATGGTAGCCACACCGTGCTACTACTGACTGAAGGTCGTTGTACTTGGTAGTTGAGAACCGATCTTCCCATAGCATTGTTTCCTGTCCTGACCGTTTGTGACTCGTGTTATGGTTGGTCAACGTTGACCACCCATATTGAAATTCTCTGGTCATGATCAGTGACAAATGCTTAGTTTGATTGTTTGGTGTGCATATTAGCCACACCGTGCCACTACGTATTGAAGTTCTTTGTCCTTTCTAGTCAATACATAGGCTTCCCAAACCATTGTTTCTCCCTCCGACCATTTGTGACTCGTGTTATGAGTTGTCAATGTTGACCACACATAGTGGACTTATTCGGTCGTACTCAGTGACGTATGCATCCTTTGGTTGGTCACTGTGCACGCTAGCCATACCGTGCCACTGCTTGTTGAAGGTCTTTGTACTTCCTAGTTGATAACTAGTGTTCCCAACCCATTGTTTCCCCCTCTGACCATTTGTGACTCGTATTATGAGTTGTCAACGTGGACCACACACAGCGGATTTCTTTGGTCAAAGGCAGTACATATGCCTACTTTGGTCAGTCATTGTGCATGGTAGCCACACCGTGCTACTACTGACTGAAGGTCGTTGTACTTGGTAGTTGAGAACCGATCTTCCCATAGCATTGTTTCCTGTCCTGACCGTTTGTGACTCGTGTTATGGTTGGTCAACGTTGACCACCCATATTGAAATTCTCTGGTCATGATCAGTGACAAATGCTTAGTTTGATTGTTTGGTGTGCATATTAGCCACACCGTGCCACTACGTATTGAAGTTCTTTGTCCTTTCTAGTCAATACATAGGCTTCCCAAACCATTGTTTCTCCCTCCGACCATTTGTGACTCGTGTTATGAGTTGTCAATGTTGACCACACATAGTGGACTTATTCGGTCGTACTCAGTGACGTATGCATCCTTTGGTTGGTCACTGTGCACGCTAGCCATACCGTGCCACTGCTTGTTGAAGGTCTTTGTACTTCCTAGTTGATAACTAGTGTTCCCAACCCATTGTTTCCCCCTCTGACCATTTGTGACTCGTATTATGAGTTGTCAACGTGGACCACACACAGCGGATTTCTTTGGTCAAAGGCAGTACATATGCCTACTTTGGTCAGTCATTGTGCATGGTAGCCACACCGTGCTACTACTGACTGAAGGTCGTTGTACTTGGTAGTTGAGAACCGATCTTCCCATAGCATTGTTTCCTGTCCTGACCGTTTGTGACTCGTGTTATGGTTGGTCAACGTTGACCACCCATATTGAAATTCTCTGGTCATGATCAGTGACAAATGCTTAGTTTGATTGTTTGGTGTGCATATTAGCCACACCGTGCCACTACGTATTGAAGTTCTTTGTCCTTTCTAGTCAATACATAGGCTTCCCAAACCATTGTTTCTCCCTCCGACCATTTGTGACTCGTGTTATGAGTTGTCAATGTTGACCACACATAGTGGACTTATTCGGTCGTACTCAGTGACGTATGCATCCTTTGGTTGGTCACTGTGCACGCTAGCCATACCGTGCCACTGCTTGTTGAAGGTCTTTGTACTTCCTAGTTGATAACTAGTGTTCCCAACCCATTGTTTCCCCCTCTGACCATTTGTGACTCGTATTATGAGTTGTCAACGTGGACCACACACAGCGGATTTCTTTGGTCAAAGGCAGTACATATGCCTACTTTGGTCAGTCATTGTGCATGGTAGCCACACCGTGCTACTACTGACTGAAGGTCGTTGTACTTGGTAGTTGAGAACCGATCTTCCCATAGCATTGTTTCCTGTCCTGACCGTTTGTGACTCGTGTTATGGTTGGTCAACGTTGACCACCCATATTGAAATTCTCTGGTCATGATCAGTGACAAATGCTTAGTTTGATTGTTTGGTGTGCATATTAGCCACACCGTGCCACTACGTATTGAAGTTCTTTGTCCTTTCTAGTCAATACATAGGCTTCCCAAACCATTGTTTCTCCCTCCGACCATTTGTGACTCGTGTTATGAGTTGTCAATGTTGACCACACATAGTGGACTTATTCGGTCGTACTCAGTGACGTATGCATCCTTTGGTTGGTCACTGTGCACGCTAGCCATACCGTGCCACTGCTTGTTGAAGGTCTTTGTACTTCCTAGTTGATAACTAGTGTTCCCAACCCATTGTTTCCCCCTCTGACCATTTGTGACTCGTATTATGAGTTGTCAACGTGGACCACACACAGCGGATTTCTTTGGTCAAAGGCAGTACATATGCCTACTTTGGTCGGTCATTGTGCATGGTAGCCACACCGTGCTACTACTGACTGAAGTTCGTTGTACTTGGTTCTTGAGAACCGATATTCTCATAGCATTGTTTCCTCTCGTGACCGTTTGTGACTCGTGTTATGGTTGGTCAACGTTGACCACCCATATTGAAATTCTCTGGTCATGATCAGTGACATATGCCTAGTTTGATTGTTTGGTGTGCATATTAGCCACACCGTGCCACTACGTATTGAAGTTCTTTGTCCTTTCTAGCCAATACATAGGCTTCCCAATCCATTGTTTTCCCCTCTGACCATTTGTGACTCGTGTTATGCGTTTTCAACGTTGACCACATGAAGTGAAATTTGTTTGTCATGGTTAGTGATATGCATACTTTGGTTGGTCACTGTGCATTGAAGCCACATTGTGCCACTACATACTGAATGTATTTGTACTTGCTAGTAGATAACTAGTATTCACAAACCATTACCTTCCACCCTGACCATTTGTGACTCGTGTTGTGAGTTGTCAAAGTTTACCACACATAGTGACATTATTTGGTCATGGTCAGTGACATATGCCTACTTTGGTTGGTCATCGTGCATGGTCTCCATACTGTGCCACAACGTATTGAAGCCCCTTGTGCTTGCTATGTGATACTTGGTGTTCCCAAACCATTGTATCCCCCTCTGACCATTCGTGACTCGTATAATGAGTTGTCAACGTTGACCACACACAGCGGATTTCTTTGGTCAAAGGCAGTACATACGCCTACTTTGGTTGGTCATTGTGCATGGTAGCGACACCGTGCTACTACTGACTGAAGGTCGTTGTACCTGGTAGTTGAGAACCGATATTCCCATAGTATTGTTTCCTGTCCTGACCGTTTGTGACTCGTGCTATGGTTGGTCAACGTTGACCACCCATATTGAAATTCTCTAGTCATGATCAGTGACAGATGCCTCGTTTGGTTGTTTGGTGTGCATATTAGCCACACCGTGCCACTACGTATTGAAGTTCTTTGTCCTTTCTAGTCAATACATAGGCTTCCCAAACCATTGTTTCTCCCTCCGACCATTTGTGACTCGTGTTATGAGTTGTCAATGTTGACCACACATAGTGGACTTATTCGGTCGTAGTCAGTGACGTATGCATCCTTTGGTTGGTCACTGTGCACGCTAGCCATACCGTGCCACTGCTTGTTGAAGGTCTTCGTACTTCCTAGTTGATAACTAGTGTTCCCATCCCATTGTTTTCCCCTCTGACCATTTGTGACTCGTGTTATGCGTTTTCAACGTTGACCACATGAAGTGAAATTCTTTCGTCATGGTCAGTGACATATGCGTACTTTGGTTGGTCACTGTGCATTGAAGCCACATTCTGCCACTACATATAGAAGGTATTTGTACTTGCTAGTAGATAACTAGTATTCACAAACCATTACCTTCCACCCTGACCATTTGTGACTCGTGTTGTGAGTTGTCAAAGTTTACCACACTTAGTGACATTATGTGGTCATGGTCAGTGACATATGCCTACTTTGGTTGGTCACCGTGCATGGTCTCCACACCGTGCCACAACGTATTGAAGCCCCTTGTGCTTGCTATGTGATACTTAGTGTTCGCAAACCATTGTTTCCCCCTCTGACCATTCGTGACACGTATTATGAGTTGTCAACGTTGACCACACACAGTGGATTTCTTTGGTCAAAGGCAGTACATATGCCTACTTTGGTCGGTCATTGTACATGGTAGCCACACCGTGCTACTACTGACTGAAGGTCGTTGTAGTTGGTAGTTGAGAACCGATATTCCCATAGCATTGTTTCCTTTCCTGACCGTTTGTGACTCGTGTTATGGTTGGTCAACGTTGACCACCCATGTTGAAATTCTCTGGTCATGATCAGTGACATATGCCTAGTTTGGTTGTTTGGTGTGCATATTAGCCACACCGTGCCACTACGTATTGAAGTTCTTTGTCCTTTCTAGTCAATACATAGGCTTCCCAAACCATTTTATCTCCCTCTGACCATTTGTGACTCGTGTTATGAGTTGTCAATGTTGACCACACATAGTGGACTTATTCGGTCGTAGTCAGTGACGTATGCATCCTTTGGTTGGTTACTGTGCACGCTAGCCATACCGTGCCACTTCTTGTTGAACGTCTTTGTACTTCCTAGTTGATAACTAGTGTTCCCAACCCATTGTTTACCCCTCTGACCATTTGTGACTCGTGTTTTGCGTTTTCAACGTTGACCACATGAAGTGAAATTCTTTCGTCATGGTCAGTGACATATGCATACTTTGGTTGGTCACTATGCATTGAAGCCACATTGTGCCACTACATATTGAAGGTATTTGTACTTGCTAGTAGATAACGTGGGGATACCTATGCCTGGGGGACACCCCCACCTCGGAGGGGAGGCGGGGCCGGGGGACGATCGCGCGTGACTCCCCCGGTCTGCGAGCCTTGGGTATCCGGGTTTACCCAAGGACGGAAGACAAAACTTTTTTTTTCGCCTTGCGGATAGTTCCTGCCCGTCCCCCGGGTAACCCCTTTCCCAAGGATCGATCCGAACGGGCCCCAGGCCTCCGGTCCCACATGCGAACAGGCCCCTATTGCGAGCCGTTCCATCAACTGTGGCCAACAAAACTCTCCACTAGCCTCGTTCGCCGCGGACGATTCAACTCTACCCCTTCAAGCGGCATAGACAATCATATGCTCAAAGTAAATTTTCTTACCATGGTATTCTCTCCTCGAAACAGATCAATCAATTTTCAAGACGAATTTGTTAGGTAAAAAAAATCCTCATAATTTTTCGAATGATGCATTAACGTGTTAACGAGAACCTTCTGTAAGAATCTACTATCATCCAAACAAGTAAAGACCACAAGGAAGCGAAACGATTATATGGATTTTTAAGGAAGTGAAATTTTATTTGAACTCAAGAATGGTTTACCTATAATAAAATATGTGAAAAACAATATTTTAAATTTTTTAAAGGAGATGAATTTCATGATATGTAATCTTTTAGACTTTCAATGGACATAACTCATGGGAGGATAATAGAGAACACCATCAACCAGTTAACAACTCACAAAAAGAAAAATAAAACTTCCATTATCAGGGAAAATCAATACATGGAAAATTACATACGTACATGAATACATTTTTGTTTATTTCTACCTAGATGCAAGCATGCATCTGCATTTACACGTCTACTTTTATATCTATATCTATATCTATATCTATATCTATATCTATATCTATATCTATATCCATAT
>SZWC01029889.1:0-25369 GCA_023375785.1 Penium margaritaceum | reverse complement strand
TATATGTATATGTATATGTATATGTATATGTATATGTATATGTATATGTATATGTATATGTATATGTATATGTACATGTATATGTATATGTATATGTATATGTATATGTATATTTATATGTGTATGTTTACATAGATGTATATGTACATGTATTTGTATATGTATATTTATGTGTATAACGAGATGCATATTTATATGCCTCTGTATGTGTACATGTATATTTATATATGTATGTATGCGTATGTGTAATCGTCATGTAGGTGTATGTATATGCAAAGATATATCATCGTTTTTATTTGAGAAAGGATGACAGAGATATACATCTTGATGAGATGGGGATAGGCGAGTTTTATATAGTTTTACAGAGTTCTATAGCGAACTCCGTCGCAATGTTTGGTCTAGGTAGGGGAGGGCTTTTGGGGAGGGAGGGTGTGTTGGGGGGATGTTAACACGTGAAAATAAATTCCCTTTTATGAACATGACAGGTTGAAACTTTTAAAATGATTTTTGAAATCTTTCTTTCTCTTTCAAGAGTGTACTGGATCTTGCTAGATCACTCTTTGCTTGGCAAAGCAAAGGGCCTAATAGGGCCTATCTCATTTTTTGTTTGTTTGACTGTGCACAACAATGAATTGGAAGCAGGCTTGTAGAGAATTTCTAGCGCGAGTGGATTGGTTTCGCGCTACCTTCATGTAGACACTGGTGACCTGCCATAAACTAGAAAAGGAATTTTGTCGGGAACGAAGGAACGTCTTAGATGTATTTGTTTTTGAATCTAAGCAGGCACTAGGTCTTGTTCAAACACCAGATGCAGAAAACCCTCTCAAGTTGAGGATTAAGGCATGGTTTCGGTTTAAGATCTGTTGGATTGGAAATGAAATAAAAAATTAGGGGATTTCCAGAGATGATGTTTTAAAATGGGGGCTAAGTAGCAATAAGTCCCAAATCAGGGGAGACATGGACATAATCCTACTATATGGGGGCGCTTTGTCGACAATTTTCTGAACCTAGGGGGACTTGCAAAACCCCCCGTTTTGATGTCAGATTGGATTTATCTACTGACCAGATGGACTGGCGGATGAAACGGCCCGTCATCGCTGGCCATCACACATTTCAGGAGTTTTTTTTTCAAAGGGCGAAATAGCTCGCATATCCACATTCCCGAAGGGCGGACCCTCCCATATCCAAGTGCAGAATTTGAAGTCCCCCATATCCACGTAGTCAAAAATAAAGAACCCCATATCCGGTGTAGTTGGTTTTAACAGCGCAATGTCCACATCAGGCGAAAAGAGTGCGCCATACCAGTATGGCGTACATTTTTCATGGATGTGGACATGGGGTATTTAATGTTTCATCAAAAAAGAAAGTGAGTGAATCTGTAAAACTTGAATGTCTGTTGTTCTTCAACGGCCGGGTGGGGATCAGCGATCAGTCGTCGCCCAAAATTGAGATAATCCAATGCAGTCGGGAGCATGGCTTAATTTGTCAGCGACCCCTCCCTACTCCCAGTGTATTATGGTGGGTTAACATTTATGCAAAGGAAACTTGTCGGACTTCCTGTTTGTGTAAACAGTATTCACCAAGGGCTTATCGTCCTTTGACGAAACCCATCCTTCAAGTCGGCACTCCCAACAGTAAACCGCAACATGCAAAATCGGCCAGCAGGCCGTCGCTGTCAGTAACCGCCAGCCTGTCCACCATTGACAAGTTGTCACTTTTGCGACGTTCCATGTGCCGACTCGAGGCAAGGCAATGATACTCATCGGGTCGAATATCATGAATGTACGAGGACGCATGGCGAATCCCCACAAAACCGTGCCACGATGTCTATTTTGTCTATCATGCACACGACGCTTGAAGGATTGGCGGGGAGACTATCGCCTTCCAGCGTCATGTCCAGGGTGTCCGGTGGTCCCGCTTTGGACCCTACTCTTGACCGCTGTTGATAGTAGGGTCCAAGGCTCCGTCATGCTTGTCAGACACCCACCACGCATGGCTGCCTCGCGCCAAGGACGCGCTTGCTGACACATCTGAGCCCGGTGAGCCTGGGTATCTAGTGCATTTAATTTCAGGTTTACATGTATTGTGCCCAAGTCGTCCAAGATGGCTGCCCAGTTGCAGTGGGCTGCGTCCCGTAGGCGTAGGTCAGACGACGCTCCTTTGCTTCCTGAACGTCGTCGTCTCTCACTCCCGCACCTCAACGAGCCAGGTCTCATGCCCCAAACCCCATCCACCCGAAACCTCGTGTACAACGACCACTTTGAGCATGAGCAACGTGGTCAAGTGCTCCTCATTTCACCCGAACAAGCAAGAGACAGAGTGAGGTTGCCTTGCCGGAATCATGTAGATGGTAGAATTCTGCTCCGTTTTCCCCTTGAGTGAAAAATGTAATGTAATCCATCTGTCCCTTCAATTGTGCCATGTCCATGTTTCTGGTGTAGTGTCCTCGGACGATGAGGCGTCTGGTTAGGCCCCAAAGCACAAAAAGGCAGAGCCTACTTTTCCCCCTGGGATGTCGTTACGTGACATGGCAAAGCCATGCGCAACAGTGGATGACTACCCCATCACCAACCGAATGACTAGTTGGTGACTGCGAAGTGAGAAGACGCGGTTCACTACACGGTGTGGACAGTTCAAGGACAAAGGTTGCCCGTGGCTACTCTGTGCACATGTGGCGCCAAATGGCACCGGTGTCGTGGTGGACAAGTTTGTCGATGGACACAAGTGTGCATCGGGGCAAGACTCTGAAGTGGGTGGCGTGGCAAATTGAGTCCACGGTGAAGCGGAACCCCACAACTGACGTCAAGATGTTGGCTGTCATTGTTCGCAAAGCCATAGGCAAAGCGGTCGACAAGAACGCGATGTACCGAGCGAAGAGTAAGGCGCACGAATACATCATCGGGCCCAAAGACTTATCATGGAGTCTTTTCCCACTATACTATGAAGAGGTACATATTGTTGAAATTTTCTATGCAGAATGTTTTGCCATGTATGGTTTAGGGTTTCTTAGAAATTGTGCCACGTGGTATGCAGCTGAAGCATGTGGACCAGAACACACATGCAATCGCGAAGGCGAAAAAGGAGGGCGTTTGTCGCACCAGGTGCTACTATCCTCGGGTTCCAACACGCACGTCGAATCCTCAGGATGGACGGCACGCATCTCAAGAATGGGCACAAACAAGTGCTCCTCATCTGTCAGTTGTTCGACGCCAACGACAACGATGTGCCAATGGCGTGGGCCATGGCGTAGGGGGAGAATGAAGACAATTGGAAGTGGTTTTTGGAGCAGTTATCGATAGCGTATCCAACGACGGCAAAGAAGGGCACGGTCGTCATTTCAGACCGTGACAAAGGTTTGTTGAATGCCGTGGAGAAGGAGCTGCCCGGGGCGCATCACACCTACCCCTGCTACCACTTGCAGCAGAATACAAGGCAAAAGTTCGGAAAGCAAGCTGGGTACGGGTTTTGGCGGCTGGCACATGCTCTTACCCCCGCGGAATGGAGGAGGTGTGAAGAACGACTTCATGCCGTCAACTCCCACGTTGTAGTGTATCTACTTTGAGCAAACGGGGTGAACGACATCCCGAAGGAGCACTAGGCCCGGCTGTGCTGTCCACTCGCCCGTGGTAGACACACCTCCTCAAACGTGGCGCAGTCTTTGAACTCCCACATCGTTGAGTGCAGGAACCTATTTCCCTTCTACTGCTTCGTCTCTCTGTACACATGGGTGCAGCGCTTGCTTGCAGACAGGTGCAAACTCAGCAAATCGTGCAAGGGTTAACTTGCCCCAACACCGGCAAAGCACCTCCTGGTCAGCGGCGTCCTTGTGCATAACTACGACGTCGTCGAGGAAGCGTGACGGGGCCCAGCAACAGAACGCGTATGGTGAACGTGTAGGGCCGGACGTGCACTTGCGGTGCGTGGAAGGAGTGGGGGCAGCCGTGTGCGTATGCATGCACATTCGTCATCAGCCGTGGGGGGCAAGCCAAGGCATTGTGCGACGTTGGTATAACACGCATGGCATACAGGCGCACCTACAACTTCCCCATGCCTGGCGTCAACTCAGCATCGCTGAAAGTCTCAAAGGGTGTGCTCTGGCAGTAGCCAAGACCTAAACGTGGAGTAAGGCGGCCTAAGAGTGCTCGGTGGGACCGCGAGGACAAGCGGCGCACAAACTACATCTGCCCCCGGTGCGGCCAAAAGGGACACAAAAAAAAGTGTACGAACGAGCCTGTTGTGGCTCCTGCAATAGAGGGAGTAGCCAATGCTCTGAAACGGCGGCTATAACTTACGGATGATGCCGTGAGGGCAGAGGCCAACGCTGGTAGGTGGCCTCCAGCTGAGACCCAAGTAGAGAGAGAAGCTGCGGTTGCTACAGCAGAAGTTGCTCATGCTACCACAGGTACACCCAGCAACAGCGCATGTGGTTCACGTGCTGTTGGCAAATCATCACAGAGCATTGTCCTCCTTTCAGACGACAGTCCAGTGACCATCGTGTTGGGGATTGGCGCAGGCCAGGGATGGGCGGGGCAGGCGGTGCATAGGACCACTTGTGAAACAGCAAGCAGAGTTGCTGCTGCAACCTCTATAGTCGTTGCGGCAACTGCGATGGCAACAGGACCGGCGAGTCGCGCAACTGACGACGCTGTGTACGACCCCAAGGCAGTATGCTATGACTCTGCGCAAGAAGGTATATACGACCCTAAACGGCACGTTCTTAGTGACTCGGATGATGAGGAGCCCGAGGACGGCGACCAGTTCACTGACCCGGAGCAATCGAGGGAGTGGGAGGCAAGAACAGTTTGTGAACAGCAAGAAGCTTGTGTCATGGAAGGGTGGGAGGACTACGCAGAGGAGTGGGATGACGAGCCCGGTGTCTTCTAAGAGGTAAGTTTGCCTTGTTGCAAATTGTGGTGAATAGTGCTGTTCATCTCTAACATGTTCAGGGTTACTCATTCGTCCACTTCTGTCGCCATGTGTGTGTTGCAGGTCATGTCCAAGATGGTTTAGGGTTGAAGCACACGTGGTCACAACAACAAGGACCAAAATGGAAGAGGAGGAACTTGCCTTACCTCCTCCACTGGGTCTACGAGGGTTGTCAGAGGGCCTAGGTTTTGACCAGGAGGAGTGTTGTAGGGCCAGCAAGACTAAGGGGATAGTGCAGGTGGGGTAGGGTGCTTGTCATGGGGTGATGGAAGCCAGAGTGTTTTTGCAAGTGTTAAATAGAATGGTACATGATCCATGTTCTTTAGTGAACAATTGCTAAACCGTTGGTTAAGTGACTGCAAACCATACACATAATAACAATATGAAAACATGGAATTGCGCTGGAGGAATTGACGGAAACGAGTGTGTTCAATGTAGGTATAAAGGAGGTGAATTGCCCTGAGGTTCATTCTCTTCAACGCACCTTCAGTTTAGTATTGTCATTAGCACACCGGCACGGACAACCATGGATTCGGTGACTTGTTTCCTGGCTGGAGCCGGAGCGACATACGTCCTCATGGCATGGAAGGATTGGACACCAAGGCCAGTACAGACTGTGAAGATGTACATGTGTCCATGTCAACATGGAGCGTGTCAAAAAGCAGACAGTGTGTGTGAGGAGGAGTAAGAAGATGTCTTCTACGACGTGGAGGACTGTGACGTAGAGGGAGCTGACTCAACGTTGTCGGACACGGAAGACGATGTGCAGTTTGTTAACTGCTACCCTAATGGTTGCCGTGTGACAAACAGCTTGTGTCCTGCCTGTGAGATCATGGCCTGGATCCATTCTTTGCCACGTACGGTCCAACGATGGTTGGTCAGCGGACGACCAGATCCATTCATCGGAGGCTGTGCACACTAAGTGCGGTGGAGCACGATAATGGATTTTCAATGCATTTTCAATGCCTGATGTGCAAGTGATAGACACAATGATGTATTTGATAAGGCCTGGATGTGGTAGTCATTGGCACTCTGTGTGATATGTGCAGTGGGGATGTTGTGAATAACCCCACAAATATATTGACCGTGTACCCAACAGAACGCACCCGTACATGTTCAACATTACACGTAGAAAATGGAAGACAGATGTGCAATGACAAACATGTACTCATATGAACATAGTATGTCTTACGGTTGGAGTCTTAGAAGGCGCTAAGGCAGTGAACGCATTTGGGCATCCGGTTCTAAATTGAAAAACATTATTGACAGTAGAACCATGGGGTCACATACGCGACAGTGTGATGGGATGCATCTGCACCCATGGGTGCCAATCACTTTTCGCGTACACTGGGCGGCTGGTTGGAGCCCGTATATCCTCAATCCAACACATGGTGTGAGGACTAGGAGGGTCATGGTCATGCATGGTGTCCCATGCAGCCTTCACATTACGTCATGCAGCCTCGGCCTCGTCACATGTTGGTTTGGGTGGAACAGGAATGTCCACACCCCATGGACCGCGTCGACTGTGTTCGATGTCACCCCAGCCGAGCATGGGAGAAAGTGGCCGATGTACGGACATCTGGTCCATGTCCATAGTGGACAACTGGGACCCTATCGCGCAAGTTACGCGAACAACCGCAAAGTCATCGGTGAAAACCGCGAGTTTTAACGTTCAACTAAGGTCCTTTGATGCAGCCAGCAAGGGTACGCAGCAATGCGTTTTGTTCGTGGCGGTGGGCGAGAGTCAGCAACAGACATTGAGACGACCAATGACGCTTGTCAGCGGCGTTCGTAAAAAAATTCCCGATCGACTTTTCACACCATTGAATTCGAATCATTGCGTAGTTTCGCGGCATGTACAAGCGGGTTCGATTCGAGGCTCGCGATATTGTGCTTTCATATGCAATACAAACCCCCCACCCACCCCGAAAGGATGTCGTTCGTATGTTTCGCGAGCACATACAACCACATGTCGACACAATCGGCGTTGTCCGTATTGAGAGGAGGTCGCATGTACCATTGTCATACAGTTCTCACGTGAATTTGCCTCCTGTCGGTGGTGCACCGCATAACCGCCAATACAGCTGGGTTCTGTTCACAACGAGTGCATGACATCGTGCACTTTGGTGTGGACATATGGTTGTTAAATTGGAATTTTGTGGACATTACATTCTTTTAAAGAGACAATGGATATGGGGACGAAAAAGGGCGAAAATGTGGTATGGCAGACAAAAAGTTGTAGCTGTATGGATATGGGGATGTTAAAGAGCGATACATTGATATGGGGGATCTATCGGGAAATCGATGGGTATATGGTCACACCCCCGTTTTTCAAATAGGAGATTCCCACATTTTTTTGTCAAATGCCATGGCGGCTGGTGAGGTCGTTGCCTCGCAGAAGTTTGCCCATCGTAGATACGGTCACTCCGCCATCGTCGATGGCCGTTTTGGCTGCATAGTCGAACACCCGGCTCACTGTTGCCAACAGTTCATCGTCCTCGAGTCCCAACGGCGCACCCCTTCGACGCGCTTTTCAGCTTACTGGTGATCTCGACGAATCGTGCCTGTCGCTGCCGGCCTTTTTCCCGGCATATTTCATTCGTTTGTCATTACACGATGCTTTTCATTGTCGTTGCGGACCCAGCAGCCCGTGCCTCCTGTTTGTTTCTCCATGCAATTCTGTAGCTTCGTGACTTGCATCTATGCCCAGAAGAGCTCGTCTTCAGGAGATAACACCATGGCAGTGTCCTCTTGGGAAATTGCTTGGCGACTCGATGTTGTCATACGTGGTTCGACGAACAGCCCTATTGAGCAGCAGAACCACCTGCTTTTGTCGCATTAGCAGTCTTTCTCGCAACTTGTGATCGTCGTCCTTCATATCCTAGCGGCAGGAGACGCCGCGTCCCCGTTGCGGAGATCTAAGATTCTGGAAAACGAAGAAGAGACAAATTACAGCATGGAGCTGCCTTGTGGAAATTGTCTTGTGCGGTTTGGTCTGCGCACGATAGGTTTGTCCAACCCTCTCTCTCTCCACAGCATCCCTGCTTGTGAGGCAGGGAGATAGACGAACATTGGCTCTGCCTGACGCTCGAGCGATCGTGCGTCATAGGCTCGCGCATTTGTGCCATCCACCATGCCTGGTCAACCGTGGATTCACAGACATTTGTTGAGTTCAAGGCTTCAAAGCAACCTTTATCGATCAGGCAACTGCATATACGCCGAACTTTCTTGTAGAAACATCGCGGTACTATTTGATTAATGTCTACGCAGGTTAGGTCCTGTATTCCGAACCACTCTGAAAATACAAACAGTGAGTGTAGTGTGAAGGAGTCAAAATTTGAAAGATATGAGGGACGTGCAATACCTGTCAAGCAGTGGCATGAAGGGTAAAGAATATTTCAGATTTGAGACGACTGTGGAACATTCGATCCCAAATTGACACTCGATGGTTTACTAGGTTTTCGCCATTCCGAGCATTCTGGACTCTGACGATATGCGGCGGGATCGCAGCCGTTCCGTAGGTAGATCGCTGACCTTGTGTCTAAGAATATTTTCTCGATTCGTCTCTAGTTTGGAATTTGTGTGGAACTGACTACAGGAGCCCGAATGGAGGCGAACCCGGTACATTGCTGGTGAATAAGGTGGGCAAAATGTTTTTCATCAATTCCCAAGCGTGGCAGTTGTTCCAAGACTTGCCTGGCACAGCAAAGGTAATTACCGTCGCAAATGAAGAACGAGCTAGTGGCACTGTGGCCCGCTGTCCTAGATCCAGCGCCGACAAGAAAAAAACCCGGATCTCTAACGACCAAACGCTGACGCTGCACAGTTTGTCCCATTGTGGCAGTATTGTCCCTTTGATCCCCTGCAACCCTTCCGGTAATCAGACCCGAGACAAAACTTGCAACTCGTAGGTTCTTATGTTCCGTCCTTTTACCGCGGCAAATTCCTCGCAAGTTGTGTTTCTCAGACGACTCCACGCTTTTCTCTAGAGAGATACCAAGCTGTCCATTTCCGCAAGACAAGTATAATCCAATAGGGCTATCGTATTAAGTATACGGATATCTAAAACAAGAACACAATGTCTATTCTACATCCAGACTGTTCTGGAAACTGTCCACAATCACACCTCCATTTCTGCGATGAACCAGTTGCGACACCCCGCAAAGACCACAATATTTCATGACCAAATAGAGACCAAAACATCATGATATTACACAAGTGAATGAAGAGTACCCAAGAGTGTTCATGAGGACATTAAAAATAGAAGAATGATGAAGTTAATACGAAAGATACAAGACAAGAAGGTATAATAGTGTTTCAATGCCATGGACATTAATTGTTCTTAATAACTATGAGAATATCTATTTATGGAGCAATTGGGGAAAAATTAACCATTCAATCTCCTAACTTAAAAGAAAGTAAAAAAGAGAAACTCAAACCATGCATTAAAGGTTTCAATATTAGGAATCATAGTAAAACATAGCCATTGAGAAAACGAAATGGAGGTGACCATAAAAATCAAAAACAAGAGGTGAAAGAAAAAAAGAATAATGAACATAGTTGTAGCGGGAGGGACGGTTCGGGACTCCCTCCTCGCTCAAGCAAGGGGTGGTTGCGCACCACCCATCGCATCAGCGAGGGCTCGTCGACGGTCAGCAATTTGCTCGCCGCAAGCCAGCTCGTTGCCCGCCGGCTAGACGGCCAGCAGCCGGCTAAGCGACTGGGCGGCCATCGGCCGGCCGGCCGCCAACCGCCAATCGTAGCCTCAGCCCCATCCTCAGGTGAGGGGCTACAAGGGCCTCGAGGGTGAGGCCTTGTGGCCTCATGCCCTCGCCCCACCTCCCCTTGCTTGCAAACAAGCAAGCGAGGACGGGGGATAGGGGGAGCGAGGGTGAGGAGGAAAGGACAGGCGCGAAATTGCCAGCGTGCCTCGCACGCGATGATTTCGCAAGGATGGAAAAACGTAAATCGAAGCTCGCTTACGACAAAATTAAAAATAAAGTAAACAAAATAACTCACGTGAACACACAAGTTCGAGGTAAAAACACCCGGTTTGGGTCTCAAAACTAGGGGTAGGGTTAAAAACGAAAATGGGCCTCAAGGGACTCGAAATATTCGAGTCTCCCTTCTGTGGGTCATTGATGACGATTGTCCCTCAGTCTTGCCAAGGGTGTTAACCCCTGACGCGGACTGGGAACACGATTCTACAAATTCCAACGATGACTTCAGAGTAGGAGCTGGAGACTTGACCCGTTACAGTGGTAACAGAGCCAGTCGACCTTCGTGACCAAGGGTTTGAAAAAAACGGCGGCTATAACACATACAAAACGCTGGCGACACCTACAAGCATTAGTAGAAATGCTACAAGGAACTACGGCATCTACACTTCACAGATTGAAGTGCCGTAAAGAGCGTTAGAGAGCTTGAAAAAAGCTCTACTTAGCGGAGACTCTTCCTTCAAACATCTTCTCAGTTTGAGAGGGCTAGGAGGATTTTTGTGCGGTAGGGTGGGAAATTCCTACCCTCAAAACTGACAAAATACTCCATGTTTTCAAGGCTATTTGAAAAATCCCTCATCCAAAAGTTGGGACATTGCCTCTTCCCAAGCTTAGGGACTCTCACGGCCTGAGAGCACCCTTAAAAGAAGGAAAGTTACACATTGAGGATTTTTGGCAGCTCGCCAACCCCGTCAGTTCTAAGGAGACGCCGTTCAAGAACGGAAGAGGTGTCAAGGAGCGTGAAGAGAAGACCAAGGAAGACAAGAAGACAAGAAGAAGACAAGAAGTAGAAGAAAGAGTGAAAGACTATTAAGAATTTATTTTAGAATTCCTCTTTGCATTCCTCGCTCTTCTTTTGTGAGCGACACTCACATCCCTTGTCATTTCCTTGCCTTACAATTTTTTTGTTTGCCTAGGTACTAGTCCTCGCCAATCACTATGAGTCACGGCTTAGGAGGACTAGTTTCAAAACCCAAGACCTTGTGCCGACATAGCAACCTAGGAACATAGAAAATTAATTTATAAAAGTCTCAACAGTCGTGAGAGAAAAGGGTTTGTGGGAGGTGATTCCTCCTTAACGTTGGGTGATCCTCACAGCGGTCTTCACATGCTACTTACACGCGCGACAAGATGGCAAGTGCCGGACCATCCAAGACCAACAAGGGCAAGGTGGTGACGGCATCACCACGAGCTCTCGGAAAACTCCAAATTTTGGGAGCCGCCGTTGCGAGCACGGTTGCCAACCCATAGGCAACCGTACCGCCTAAGGCAATCGTATGGCCAAAGGCAAAAAACGCCAACCTCGGCAATACCGAGAAGCGTGCAGAGGCTGTAAGGTTGCTTGACGAGCACGTCAGCGTGGACGTGGGCGACCCCCATGCAACGGACAATGCGATGGAGAAGAATCTCCTGGAGGAGGACCCCAGCGAAGAGCAAGACGCCGACCATGGCAAAGGCGACGAGGACCGCCATCATCGTGGGGCAAACGCTAGCCGATTGCTCGAGAAGGGTAAGGCGCCCGCCGCACCTGAAGCTGCCAACGTCAGCAAGACTAGCAAGAGTAGCAAGGGCACAGAAAGCAGCCACACAGGGAGTTCCCACAAGAACAAGCCAGACAACGTCGCCGCGAAGGCAATTCGTAATGACTATCATAGGCTCGCGGAGTTTGCTATTGAGGCCGCAGGCCTAGTGAAGGCCACCACCAATGGTGGGGATACGGCACCACTTGAAGGAATGGGGGTGGACCCCCCTTCCTATGGTGTGGCCGCAATGGGGCATGGCAGCGCCCACTCAAGCGTTGTCGCCAACGATAGTCTCCTCTAAATGGTGGGACTCCTTGGAGGCATGCATGCAAACCGTACCCTCCTATAGTGGGTAAGAGTGTACAGACAAAGCGAGGCATGGAGGCTATCGTCGATGCTGTGATGACATCAGAGCTCAAGTTAGTGTTCACAAATGTACTCGCCAACATCAGGCGGAGAATCACGGACCTCGATCGTGATCGCGAATTGTAGCGCATAGCATCCCATGAGGTAAGCGCGTTATGTAAATTCCTCGACAAGGCATTGTAGAGCGTGACCTAGGTGTGGATGCAACAACAAGCAAAGCGTGCAATAAATGCAGATGCCACTGCTAGTGGCAGCGATGACTCGCCTACCTCGACAACTTGGGGGTCGGTCATGAACACGTCCTTCCCCCATAGTGTGGAGATCTTCCAAAAGGGTGTGAAGCTGACCGAGCATGTTCTACGTGTCCACAAGGCTCCATTCAACCAGTGGGGCAACCTTGCCACGACGCTGCTTGAAGACAAACTCTTCAAGTATGTGGTCAAGGATTGGACTGCATAGGAGCCGCACCTCAAATGGCAGCCCATGCAATAGGAGGCTTTCTGCGCGATCATGCGTAATAAGTGCACCTTTCACAAGGAGGCACAGCGCGCCTTCCACAAGATCAAGGAATTCAAGTTGTTGAGGAGCTCGCTCCAATCCTACTTGAGCTAGTTTGCTGTACTCGAGGAGGAAGCTAAAAGCTTCAGTTAGGGCAATGGGACTCAAACCTTCAAGTACTCGGAGTGCATGTTGCTTGAATATTTGCATGATAGTCTCGCCGACGAGAAGCTAAAGGACAAGACCACCACTATAGCCAGTGGCCAAGCTTACATAAGTTGCAAGGCGGTGGGCGACAACATGAGCGAAGTGTATTTGGTGAACCCGATGCACTACTTTGATGCACGGCCGAACGCGCGTGCATAACAAGGCCTCCACATGCTCATGGACGCTACAAGAGTTGGTTGATCAGCTGGACAGTAAGGCGAGACCAACGGGAATCATCCTGGAAACCCTCCTACAAAGAAGATTGGTGGATACAAGGGCCCCAACAATTAGTGCAGCCGCGAGAATGACGAGCTGCATGCGGCGCGTAAGCGTCGTAACACATCCTTTCGCGAAGGGCTCCGCCACAAGTGCATGCAGCCGGGCCACTTTAAGGCTCACTGCCCTGAGGCTACTAGTGGTGGACAAGAGGCCGCGGCGTTAGCTATAGTACCAGCACCTCGTGGGGATGGTGCGACAGGAGGCCGCGGATGGGGCCGTGGACAGCGTCGCGGTTACGGCAATGAGCCCGGCCTTGATAACAGACAAGGCCGTGGGGTAGGATTTCCCCACCCCTGAGTGAAGTTAGTGGGGACCACTTACAAGTAGAATGGGATCACGAGTGTGTATTTATGTTTTTGGATGAGGATGTTAAACAATTTGAGTTTTTGACGAGTTAAAAATTCTTTATTGTTTTCTCTCCTCTTGTTGAACCGCATTCTACACTTGCTGGCCGACATTTCCGACTAAACCTTCCATCTCCATACAGGATGCATGATTCTACATCCTTAATGGTGGTGACACCGAATAGTATACAAGAGTTGTGTGACGATGTGATTGAAGCAAAGTCCCTCAAAGTAATGAGTTCACTCACATTTGTAATACCTTTAGTCGATGATTTCGACCTAATCAAACTTAAAGACTAGAAGGTGCTAGCAGAATTCACATGTGCCCACAAGATGTGCACTCGAGTGGGTGAATCCTTGGAGTTCTAATGTCCGTCATACAGATTCCATGTTTATCACAAACTCGGCTTGCCATCATCGAGCGTGTTAATTCAGAAGAGTGGAGGCAACATGACGATGCAGTTCTAAGGACACCTAGTTGGTGCTCCCTTGAACTTATTACTGACACTAGAGGAGACAACTCTTTTATTAGCGTAGGCTTTACCCTACATGTTGGCCTGAAGTACGAGCCATCAAATGGTGCAGTTGTTGTTGGTGACAACCGTATGGTACTCATGTTCGATACTTGGAAAGCAAAAATCTTTATTCAAGGGTACACACAACGTGTCACGTTGAAGTGACTAAACCTTCTTGACTCGTTAGACGTGGTGCTAGGCGATCCCTTGGTCCATGACAATAAGGCTCTGATGTGCTTTGAATCAAAGTGTTTGATCCTCCAAAAAGGACAACAGTGCTTTACGTTGATTTGGAGTACAGAATTATCAAAGAACGGACTCAAAGTCCATTCCAGCTTGTCTATGATGGAGGTCAAGAGACGTATTTGACAAGGTTGTTGATATTTCTTGTCTCAACTGTAGAATGAAGAGGAAAAAGTGAAGGAACACACCCCAGAAGAGATCAGATCTTTGTTGGTGGAGCTCTTGGATGTATTCCAAGACCCACTGGCTGGACTTCCACCGGAAAGACACATTGGCCATAGGATTCCACTGCAACCGGAGGCGACTCCTCCATTCAGACCCAAGTATTGCCTTAGTCTAGCAGAAAAGCAAGAGGCTAAATGCCAAATCAAAAAGTACCTTGCAAAAGGGTGGAACGAGCCAGGAAGCTTGCCGTATGGTACGCGGATCCTATTTGTGAACAAAAAGGATGGTGGTTTACGCATGTGCGTGGATAACCGGGCGTTGAACAAGCTGACGGTGAAAAAGTGATCCCCCTTACCATGGATGGAGGACCTTTTTGACCAACTCCAAGGCGCCAAAGTGTTTTTGTCCTTGGATTTGTGTTAATGGTACCATCAAATCCGCATCACGGAAGATGATGTACCTAAAATCGTGTTTTGAACGCACATAGGACACTATCAGCTCTTGATGTTATGCTTCGGGCTTACGAATGCTCCGACAATCTTCCAAGGAGAAAAGAACCGAACGTTCATCAAGAAACTCAAACATTTTGTTTTGGTTTATCTTTACAACATCCTGCTTTTCTTCAAATCAATGGAAGAGCACATAGAACATGTGCGCGTAGTTCTCGCAATCCTTTTGGATCAGAAGTTCTATGCAAAAGTGAGCAAGTGCAAGTTTGCACATGACGATCTCGTATACCTTGGACACATTGTCGGAAAGGAAGGTAGCAGTGTCGACCCACAAAAGGTCCAAGCCGTGGTAGAATGGCCACGTCCCTTAAATGTTGGGCAGATTGTGTCTTTCCTCGGTCTTACAAACTTCTTTTGACTGTTTATGCAAGGGTGTTCAAACATGGTAGCACCGCTAACCAAGCTTGCGTGAAAAGTCGTGCGTTTCGAATGTTCATCTAATTGCAAGAACGCTTTTCTCAAAGTCAAAGAACTTCTATCCACGATGCCCATCTTAGCTCTTCCGGATCCATCGCAATAGTTGGAAGTTTCATGTGATGTGTGGGTAGTAGGACTCGAAGCTTTCCTCATGCAGAACGATCACTCAGTTGTGTATGAAAGCCAAAAGCTCAACTTTGAAGAAACGCGGTACATGACTAGGGATCAAGAGCTCCTTCTGGTAGTACACGGTTTCAAGATGCGGCGTTGTTACCTCAAGGGCGCTATAGGGGGTGTGACAGTTGTGACCATCCATAATCCATTGGTGTTTTTCCAAACACAACCGAACCTTTGAATATGACAGGCACATTTGAGCGAATACTTGAGCAGATTCTCGTTCACATGGGAGTATTGGCCAGGTCGCATGAATTTGGCTGATCCATTAGGTTGACAACTTGTGGAAATTAAAGCAACCACCAAGGTCGGTAGGTGTTTGATGGCCATTGTAATAGTGCTAGTACAACCATGAGACACTCGTACACCTATAAGGAAACCACCACGAGAGATTATCCATGAGAATGGTTTTTCAAATAGGAATCCGGATGGGATACTGTGTGGATTCTTGGTTTCAAGACTCTCAAAATGTGGATAAGTATGTCTTGGTGGAGGCCGTGGGAATCTTTTGGCATGGAGAATAGGTTGTTCTGCCAAACTCGGGAGACCTTCAAGCAAAGGTTATCTCCCAGTTCCACGACCTACTGGTCGTAGGTCATGTGGGACCCTGAAAGACTGGACAGGCACTCTGGGACCACATTGCTTGTCAGGATGGAGTATCAATCTCCTTAAGTATTGCATGACATGCGACCTATGTCTTCGAAATAAGGCTAGTAAAAAGAAGCCTCCTGGACTCCTCCGACAGCTTCCCATTCTTGGGATTCCATCGGAGTACATCAGCATGCACTTCATTACTGGTCTTGTTGACACAGCCCGTGGCCACGATGCAATACTTTGGCTGTGTATCTTTTGACAAAGATGACACACTTTGTTCCTACAACCACTGACGTGAACGCAAAGGAGACCGCTTGTCTCCTTTTTAAGGGTGTCGTAAAGTACCAAGGTTTTCCGTTGCACATTATTTTCGATTGAGATTAAAAATTTGGGATTAAGTTTTGGCAAAAGATGCACGAGTACTTTGGTAGTGAGTTGCAAAAATCGATAGCATTTCACTCTCAAACTGAAGAACAAATAGAGTGCATGAATCTCACTCTAGAACAAATGTTTTGCATGTACGTGGACCTTGCCATGCATGCTTGGGACGAATTCCTAGCATTGGCAGAGTTTGCGGTGAACAACTTCGTGAACGAGTCCACACAGTTCACATCGTTTGTGTTGAATAGAGGTCGGCATCAAGTGGTACCCTCTTCATTGGTGAAGAGTGGCAGCATACAAGGGCAGGTTCCTTCCGCTCAAGCGTTTGTCGAGCGCATCGACTCCTTATCACAGGAGGCGAAGGGTCACCTTGAAGCAGTTCGACAATGACAAAAGGCATATGCCAAAAAAGGTCGCGGGGAGGTCTTGTTAGAAGTTTATGAGAAAGTGTTGCTTAACACCAAAAACCTTAGGCTAAAGTCACAAGGGGCCAAAAAACAATTAGCGAAGTGGATTGGGTTGTTTCCCATTATGGCACGCATCGGGTCAGTGGCATACCAATTGCTTCTTACGCCGAGTATGAAGATACATGACGTGTTTCATGTGAGCCTGTAGGCTCCATACACGGCACACTTACCGTCAACCGCTAGCAGTCCTTGCTACAGACGGCCAATACGAGGTCCATCGCCTACTTTAGCACTGGGAGCATACTCATTGTCGCACGTTGTGATGGGGTACCTCGTTCATTGGGCTGGTTGTGGACCTGAATATCACTCATGGGAGCCTGAATCTCGATGGCCCACAGGGGTGGTCAACTAGTACTGAAGGGAGCTTGCAACTCGCACATATCAACACGTGGCATGAGGTACCACCTAAACGCAGAAAAAGTGAACAACATTCGCATAGGGATGCATTCATGAACAGCGACCATAGGAAGTTGGGGACGCCCAACATGGTCGTCTCACGGATGCTCTTCCCTAAAAGAGGGAGACTGCTAGCCGCGCTCACCTATAAAGTGCACCTTAGGTCCAAATACCATGCATGTGATCATGTTCAGCTGGTGATTGATTTTTTTTTCACAATGTTGATGATTCATTGACTCACAATCCTACTTGTTCATGAACCGGGACGCTTCAGAATATGTGGGGAGGAAAGTAGCGGGAGAGCCGGTTCGACCCTCCCCTTTTGCTGAAGGGAGGGGTAGTTGCACACAACACCTCGTGTTAGTGAGGGCTGGTAGATGGCCAGCACTTTGCTAGCTGCCGGCTGGCTTCGTGCAGACCGGCTAGACGGCTGTCGGCTGGCCAAGCCGCTGATCGCGGCCTTAGCCCGATCGGCGTCTGAGTGGCCACGAGGGCCTCGAGGGCGAGGCCTTGTGGCCTTGTGCTCATGCCCCCCTCGCCCTCCTTGCAAACAAGCCAGCGAGGACAATGAATAGAGGGAGCGCTGGTGAGGACAAAAGGATTGCCGGGAAATCGCCAGTGTGCTTCACACGCACCGATTTCATGTAAAGATGGCAAAATGCAAATTGAAGTTTTTTTACAATGAACTTTGATATGAAACAAACGAAAGAACTCATGCAAAAACACGAGTTTGAGGTAAAAATCCTCGTTTTGGGTCCTTAAGCAAGGGGTAAGGTTAAATTCAGAAATGGGCTTCCAGAGACTCGAAACATTGGAGATTCCCTTATCTGGGTCATTGATGACGGTTTCCCCTCAGTCTTGCAAAGGGGGTAAACCCTTAACGTAGATTGGGAACGTGATTGTACAAACCCGACGACGACTTCAGAGTAGGAGCTGGAGAAGCGACCCCTTCCTATAGTAGAACACTGAAAAAAGAAAATAACTTTGTTAAATGTCAATTTTTTCTTCATCAATAAAAGAAATGAGTGATGGTTTATCGTACATTAAGTAACAAAGGCAAGGAAAAAACATTCAAATCACATGTGAAGTTCAATAAAGATGTAAAACATCTTTAAGTTGCATACTAATGATCCTCAACAATATCATGTGAAATCATAATGAAAATAGTTCAAAAGTTAAATTTATGAAAGATGACTTTCTAAATGAGTTAAAAATTAAACATTTGTTTGAAAATTTTTGAACCAAGGTTTTACTCAAAACTAAATATGATTATGTAGTTTGATGAAATGATGCATGAGGTGACAATAGCGTTATGAACTATTGTTGCAAATAAACCTTCCACATCATGTTATGATGAGAAACATTGAACTTCAATAATTGATGTTTTTTATTTCGATGAAAGTTCTCTCGGAAAAACATAAAAAAAATGCAAACATTCGGAGTGGTATTTTGAATTTTGGTTGATTTCCATGAACTTTAAGGTGCATTTAAGTAGTGCTATATCACATTATTTTCAAACCCTTGATTATTCTTAGTTTTCTTTCCTTTTTTTTCCAGAAAATTTAACTCGATCAATTTCAATATTTTTTTCAAGAAGACCGTGTTTATTGAAAAACATTGTAAAAAGATTAGTTAATGTCATTCGTTTAGTGGGATTTTCTTCTCTTGCAACAATTTGAACTAATGTTTATATGGAAACCTTAATGTTTCGTTCATAATATTTATGTTTAAGTAGATGTAAACATTCATGGTGTCAAAGTTACTCTCCTTTAAAAAGGTAATCAGAATAATCTTTGACATTAAGAATAAAAAAGCTCCAAATGTATCCTTGGATTTGTTTAATTTGTGATGAAAGCCGTTTCAGATGGATTTCAAATAACATTTGATTAATTCTTTGTTTGAAAACACCCAGTTTGATAGCTTTGTTGCATTCAAAATCCCCTCAATGATCAGTTTTTATTCAAAAGCCTTAATATATACGTAATGTTAAATCAATATCTTAAAAATGAAAGGTTTTACAGTAACCACAATTTTGGTTGTGGAATTACCTTTGTGGTCTTGGAACTTCTTACGTAGTCATATAACCACATAACAACCTCAAGTGATGAATTGTGTTCTTTGACGGTGTAAAGGAACCTAATAATTACTTAGTGATTCAAGTTTGTTAATTTAGTATGCTTTAATATTCCTTAATTTGTGTTATGAAAAAGAGAATACAACAGTAAAAACTACCTATAGTATATGCGTAAGAAATTTTGAACCATGTATGATCTTTGTTTATAATTTGAGAGAAACTTCTTATCAACGAATATGAATTTTTTATCGCAATCTTATTGTCTAGCAATTAGTGTATAAGATGTTTGACATTTGGATGGAGCCTCAAGGCTTTGAGGCTGGAAGCCAAGTGTTTCCATAAGCCACACTTTTGGAATTCTTTTGGTTGATGGTTGACAAAGTTGATTTATTTTACCATTACAACAAACATGTTTTTTACAAATATCATAGTTTTCAAAGACCTTGTTTTGCCTTTATAGTCTTAGGAAATGTTCACCCATTCACAATAGAACAGTTCTAACATCATACAAATCATTTGAAGTAATGAATTATTTGATAAGTTGAATGATTTTGTTGTGCAAAATTATTGTCAAAGACATTAGTTTTCCTGTATAATGATTGAATGTCATACGATCATAAAAAAGTAGTTGAGGTAAATGTCTAAGAAACAAAGGGAGGTGCACAATGAAAATGTTGTTACAAGAATTAGAAGGAATTAATTTTCTTAATATGTTAGATATAATATATGCTAATAGTGTAATGAATGATCAATGATATATCTTCTTAATAAATTCAGCTGTTTAACTCAAAAACAAGTTCTTATAGGTCATTTTTGAATCCATGTGTAGTGCAGAAGATGAGAGGCTAAATACTTCATGGTCCTTGTAATGCCATAAAGCATTCACTCATCATTAGAAACAATGTTAAACCTTACTTACATGAATAAGTTCATATTTGAAAATTAATGTTCTTGTTAAATCAGGTATAAGTTTTCTAAACATTCATTTCTTTGATTCACTTTAATGTAGTTACATATTTGAAGAGATCATTCAAATGGAATGAAGATTCATAACTGTAGTTTTGTTGATGAAATCAAGATTTTTGTCTTCTTTTGATATTCTTTAATCTTTAGTGAGGTTTTATGTAACAAGTAATCTAAGATGCAAATTGAGGTGTAGCATGAGACGGGAGAAGTAATTTTCACATCATTTACATAATTTCTCTGTTTTCTTTTGGTTTACCATTTTGAATTCATGCACGATGAATATGTGGAACAAGGGCATAACATAATGGTCGGTCATATTTTCAGATAAAGATGTTCCCCCAACATGATTAGTATTAAATACACCACACCAATTTTAAACCTGAAGTGAGATGTGTGAGCTGATTTTAGCCCCACATTACATTGTACGCACTCTAAAATGCTTCTACATGTTTATTGCTCATGGAGTGTATTAAAGATGTATATATATTTGATTTGTTAAGATAGAATTATATTCATTGAAGAAGTATTTTCTTAGAAACGTTTGCTTTATGTCACACAATGAACTTTGAAGACCAAACCTAAAATTTACTATGAACATAGATTTTCACAATTATTTTGTGATTGCAACTTTCCATGGGCATTTCCCACAACAAACACAATGATGTTTCATCATTTGTGACACAAGCGCGTTAAGCAAAAAATGAAAATCAAATCAAAACGAATATTTCAACAAAGCTTTTGGTCACAAAGTTTCCACTAACATTTGTCATAGAATGCATACTTAATTATTTGCTATAAAAACTCATTATTTTTTAAATTGATAACATTTTTACTTTAAGAAGGTTTCAAGCCATAACCACCTAAGCAAAGAAAAGACCACTCTGATTAGAAGGGGAATCATATATTTTCAAAATGTTAACTTTTTTGAGTTTGGCTAAGCTTTCTTGACGAGAGGTCCAAGCATCCACGGTACATTGGTTTGAGATCCTGGTTCATTATTGTCATCGGGGGTTATCTGTTCTTCTTCATGGATTGATGAATAAACTGGTAAGAGTGCAGAATCGATCATTGAATAGTTTGTGACTTCTTGGTGGTGACGGTGGAACACTACCCACTGATGCCTTAACACCACCACCTTAATGCGTGTAGAAGCCATCTGCACCAAACCCTTCTATTTTTGCATCCTAATACAACCCTAAAGGCTCTTTTTAGGAACAAGTTGCAATACACCCTCTTACTACAACAACAAGGGAGAAATAAGGGGCAAGCTAGGAGCATTTGACCATTTTTTCGGGGGCATCCAACCTAAGAAGAACAAAGGGCACATCATTCCCCAGGTCACGAAAAAGTAGGGATTTGTAACATTAGAATTTGCACTCAAATATTCAATTCTTCCTTTAACATGCCATTCTCTTACTTGAAGGACAGTGTTGCTACTAATCAGGATTTTTTGTTATTTCCTTTTTCTCCCCAAAAATATGACAATGTAAAGGAAGTCTGGTTTGGAGCCACCTCGGTCCACCACGTGTTCAATTGAGGCACACAGTCTAATATTGTGTCTTACACCAAGTTTAAAGGAAGAAAGAGAAGGAAGACAGGCGAGGGGTGGAGGAGTAAGTTGGAGAGTGAGAGAGCCAAAGTAAGGCCTTCCCACGAGGATGGATAAGCTTAGGCTAGACCTCACACTGGGTTTGTTGTTTTGACCAAAACACTTGGGAGCTAGAGTCGTGAGTTCCAATTATGGCAATTGTGGAGTATGGGGAGGAATTAGCTGCCCATTTGAACAAGTATACCCTCGGGAGTACCACAAGAACACGAGTCTTTTTGAGGGAATAATGGCATAGGCCCTTGGGTTGATCTTTGGATTGTAGAGGGGAGCGATTAGTGCAATAGTGACAAGCTCTAGTTTGGTGGAGATAGCAGTACATTCGGAACATTGTTTTGGAAAATATATCCTCGATGGTAAACTTCTAGGTCCACGGCTACCGGAAATTTGCACATGTATAGGCTAGATAAATTCTGGCAACTAGCCTTAGAGTTGTCTAAAGGGGCTTGGTGTGTAATAAAAAGTGCTTACATTTGCAAGGGGGTTGCGCATGCCCTTAGCTAGCTCTAGGAAGGAGGGGATCTACTCTCTTTGTAGTACGACGAAACTACCCTGGTCAAGGAACATTGTAGCTAAGTGGACAAGCGACATTCACCGTAATGATGAAGCTTACACTTTTTTAGCATCTTCAAGCAAAGAGCCTGGGTTGTTTAATCTTCATGAGCCAATCAAATGCGAGCTTCAGGACACACCTAATCGGCGGCCCTGATGCTTCATTATGGATAGATCAGCGGCTGTCAGAGGAAGGCCTACAAAGCAAGAAACCTCCAAGGGATGCTGCACGTGATCACTTGGCAAAGCTTCCTCAAGGAGGAAGCTTCTCCCTAGACTTGTTGAGGTGCCAATAACAAGCATAATACTACAGGTAGCTTCTCGTGAATGACGTTTCTCCTAATCAGGGCACAAGAGGCAACAAACCTGAAGCACCCGAAGGAACCTTCTCCTACAAGTGGTGAATTTGCCAGAACTATAGGTATAAAATTGGAAGCTCCTCTCAATTTAGGTAAATCTTAGCATTATGTAAGCATTCAGCTCTTCTCAAGCCGCTCACTTTGGAGCCCAAGACCAAGACTTTGAAGGAGATCCCTCCTAGGCCCTTACAAGCCTGGCAAGGCCTGCCAGCCATGGTGGAGGCTACCCTGAAGGCAAGTCAATGTAGAGAGTGCAAAAAGACCCTTGCCACGACGGCCTATAATGCCTAGCAAGGTGTTGCCCTTCAATGGACTAGGAGTTGTGCTAACATAGTGTGCTTAGCTTTTCCAGGTACCATACTTGTACTTTGTATCAATCAAGATTTCTGTCCATAGTTCCCAACTTTTCTCCTGATGTTTTACATGCTATAATCTTGATCACCCAAAGATCCTACCAGCAAGGTTCCTAGCCCTTGCTGACTGTCTCAGAAAATCAACATGGCCCATGTCTGACAACGTGTCACAGAGATGCATGGGCACGTGTCACGGGCTCGATTGATGTACATTGGGAGGAAGGGTGGCCATTGCTTTGTTTTATGAAAGTTGAAGAATTTTTGAATTCTAAAGTTTGCCAAATCATGATTTTGCCTTTTCCATGGACTGGCGCTTTTATCATCAATGATGGATGGTCGTGTGCAAACTACCTCTTCACAAAAAGATAAAATCGAATTAAGGATGATTCATAGCCAAAAGGGGAGGAATGCTCCACGAATGACACCATGAGGTTGTGTGAAGCTTCATGCAAGCGCGTGAAGGAAACAATGAAAATCAAATGTGAACGACCATTTCGATAGGAATCAACGGAAGGAATTTTCTGCTATCCTTTCCAGAGAAGTACATGAATAATGTTAAATAACAAATAAAGCATAACTTTATATATAAATAACAATGTAGCTTAAAAGTGGTGGCAAGACATCACAAATCGGGTAAGGAAAATACCACTTGGACTAGGAGGGCGGTCATTCAGTTTTACAACGCCATCTTTTTTTAGCTCGCCTAAGCCTTTTTGAATGATTACTCTTAGAATCCGCTAGAAAGAATGCTTATGTTTAATGTCTTTCATGATGTTCACATGAGTTGTATTGGTAAAGGGTATGAAAAGATTGAATGTTGGCTTTGGTTTGTTTTTGACATCCCCATTTTGGGCAAAAGCAGTTACCTTTGGTTTCCCCGTTCACCTTGATCTTTCATGTTCGTAAAATCGTTTGTCATCCAAAAGGTCAAATCTTCTTACGAAGCGAGTGGAAGACGTTTAGTGACATCTTACTATGGCGTCACGGTCTCAGGGCTTCTCAGCGGGTACTATTACAGATGGTTCCTGCAACTTCTTATACTAGTGAACGAAGGATTGGTTATCAAGTCCATAGCAATGCGCAGTCCAATTAGACAGCGGACTCGGGGACATCATTGTGCTTTTGCTATCCCGTGCCCGAACCGGTTCGCGGTTGTTTCCTGTGGCGCCTTCCTCCCCCTGCGCTTCCGGCTGGAAGCGCATGCAAGGGTGCCCTGCACCGCCTTCCCTCGTGCCGCCGTGTGCCCCCTTGAGAGGATTTCAGTAGCATTTCGGCGGGCGAATAGACGAAGGGCTTTGGGCACTTCACGGAAACGGCGACGGAGAACGGTGGAGATTCGCCGGTAGTCGGGCTCACTCGCAGGGCATGATGAGCCAGGACGGTGGTTGCCAGACTATCCCTTTCCCCATCCCTCCAGGGCAACTCCCCTGGCCAACCGGGAACTCCACACTGCATTATTGGTGTTCGAAAGGAGTATCAGAACGTTTTTGCACCCAGAAGGACGTTGGCCGTCCCTACTAACGCTCGAATGAAGCTGCGTGGTTCATTTGGCAAGGAGAAGGAAATCATCAGTCTTTCTTTTCCAATTCCGAAGCTGCATTAGTCTCTTCATTTTTGTTTTTATCTCGATGACGTGTACAAGGAAATATCGTCGATCGACTGCACGAGGCCTGTTGTTCAATTCCGCCTACTACACATTCCGCCAGCGCTTTGGGAATTTCTACGTCGTAGTACGTTCCCACAACTCGCAATCGTCGTGAAATGCGGACCATGTTCTGCCTCGTGAACCTCGTCAGCATCTGTTGGAGAGTGAAACTCGAGCTGACGTCTCTGACCGTCAAGATATGCGCGGATATGTCTTCGTATTGATCCAAGGAAGTGGCACAGTGAAACTCGATCCACAAAGCAACAGCGAATACGAGGCAAGGCGGAACAAATTTTAGCGGACAGGGGAATGACCTAAAAAACAATCGTCATGTTGCCTGTGCGAGTATTGCCACGCTTTAGTGGCGTGTATCGCCCGTACCGTGCGGTCCCTTGCACGGACATTATTGGTGCCGAGCTCCATGCACATCGGCAGTCTCCATGCGCCCGTTCCAGGGCTTCGGCCTGCCCTCCGCTGTTTGTCCCGTCTCATCCGCCTCTGCGGCATCCAATACGGTGCTTTTCGTCCTTACTATCGAAGTCGCAACCTCAACCGTCTGAAGACCAGTGCGAAGTGTATCCCCGTCGTAGCAGTGGCCATCTGTCCTTGTTGGCCCCCTCAGTGTGTTGAGGTTCCGTTGCCGTGAACCCAGCGTTGTCCTTTGCCAAGGCCAAGTCGTGCTGCTGGCAGCAGCAGCAGCAGCAGCGGTGATCATCGAATCCTCGCCTTTGTACTTCTACGCTTGCGCGCTTTTCGCCATGGAGGGGCTCTGGGACGCTGATCTCTCCCCCCTCTTCCACCGCCAACCGTGTA
>SZWC01029888.1:13120-25374 GCA_023375785.1 Penium margaritaceum | reverse complement strand
TGGGTAGAGGGAGTAGACTAGGGGCTGCACCAAATTCATCCCCCTCCATGCAGGGTAGTCGATGATGGTGACGAAACAACACCACCACCACCGCTTCCGACAGTTATATGGCTACCTCTGTGTCAATGCGCCGGATAGCAACGGTCTAGAAAACGGGTCCTGGCATGGGAGGCCGCCAACCGCTCTTGGTATTGCAACCAAGATAACATATCATCCTCGAACAAGGAATGCACACTTTAGGTTCGTTTGGTTTGCAACCTCACGAAGTCCGCATGTTGGTCTTTAGTGTCTACCTTTGGTCGGACACTCTGTGAGGAGTCTCAAAGGCAAGAATTGTAAATGGATGCATGCAAGGTACATGCTTTTATAATTGCAGGGCTTTGCTAAAGCTTTTGCTTGTAGTGGCTGATCACGACATGAATCTCCAAGAGAGAGAAAAAAGTCATGGTCATTAGAGCGATCAATGTTCAGCGACAAAAGTCACTAATAGAATAACTTGCCAGCCGTTGATCAATGGAAGTTCTATTGACGGTTGGCGAGGTAAAAAATTGATTAGTTTTGTCACTGATTGTTGATTAGCTTGAGTTCGTTGATTACAAGGGAGGATCAATGATTCTTGTTGCCAGCTAAAAGAAACATGATAACCACATTTTTCTTGATAGTAAACCCTCTGTTTGAAGCATCAAACCTTGAAGAATTCAATCTCCATTTCGCGGTAACAGGGCCGGGTAGGCATGGGGAGTCTCAAACTCCTTGCAGATCCAATAAAAATCTAACGGACAAGTATCACAAACCGCTTTCTGATGGGTTTGTAATACTTGTTGATGAGGTATATTTCATGCATCAACACCACATGACATTGAGCCTTGACAATTTCCTTTGGTTTATCTACTTTTTGACTGGCAGTTTGTTGCTTAAGTGTATCTCCTCAACCCATGGCGTGTGTATCACTCCAACAAATTTGTTCTCTTTACTTGATATCCCATAACTAGTCTTCTTCCTTCTATATACTAATGTTGGAGCACAATGGGAGATGTGTGAAAGGATACGCATTGAGGATGGGTTCCTCCACCGAACTTCATAATTACCATCACATAGTTACAGTTGTGTTCATACATTATTACGACAATCTCCCTATACACTTGCAATATTCAATTGTACTCTTGTATCTCTCTTTCAATACTCTCACACGCTCTCACTAAAGTCCCATAGCACCATGCCAACCCTCTCAATGCACTCCTCTAACACTCCTACTGCACTCTCCATGGACCACTGCTATATTTCAATACCTCTTGTTGCATCCTTTCCTACCAGTGCAGATACATTTATCCTAAAAGTAGGTCTATGTGGCTGTGATCTAACCTCGGCGTTCCTTGTTGCTAAACCGTACAAAAATGAAAAAAGTTGGTCGAGATGCTAACCAAGCTCTCTCTTTGTTAAACCATTCGTGAGCAGCAGACGTAAAGAAGGAAGAACAACTTTTGTAACTTCTTTAGAACAACATTGGTTACAGTAGTACAATAATAGCAATAGTAGAGCAGTGGTGGAAACATTTACACCATCTTCAATAAAAAGCAACTAAGGTAATCTTGGCAAAAGCACCTATGTAGAAGTGGAAATAACCATTTTTGCTTTAACCCAATAGTGGCTACAATAGCATAATAATAGTCACAGTGTGGTGGTAGCAACGGGAACAGGAATATCCTACTAATCTCAATCGCTTCTTGTTGGCCAAAGGGCTAAAGTAAAGACCTTCTTGGTTATGACCGCTACCATATCCCTCATTGCCCCTCTGGGCAATCTCACATAGGCGTAACCTCCTCACGGAAGATTTAGTTTTTGACTCTTACTCTAGTGGTGGCCTATGTAACATTCCCACCTGAAGCTAAGCCAATCCCTCCTTCATTGTGGGATACCACTGATCGAGACTAGACTGATCTTACACTTATAACTAACAAGGAGAAGCAAGAGCACGCTTGGGTGCTGGAGAGGCACCAATTTTAGCCTGGCAACATTTTGGGTGACAAGTACAACCTATTCGAATACTAAGCATGTGCAGATTGCAAAGGTAGACCGAGCATGCAACACAGTGTTGGACGACTCCATGTCTCATTGTGACACAATGTCTTCTATTTTAAAAACAACCTCACTAAATGCACGTAATTCTTCTTGTCTTACTTTGAAACCCTCAATAACATTCATATGTGCACACCTGCCTTTCTCACCCCCTGGCCCATATTCACCAACATTGAGAAATGTAACAGAGTAGTAGCCTACATTTGCATCTACACCAATTGCACATATACTAAAAGCTCTACCTGAGACTCGGGTTGCTCCATCTTCTAAATCGCCACTCTTCCCTGATCCATAGTCTCTTCTCGCAATAGTCATAGATACTTGCATTGCTAAAACCTCGACATTGAAAACATCTTCACAAGTGTCATGTACATCATAGAGAACGGTAGCTGAATGAGTATTGAAAGCTGAAAATACAACTGCCTTCTCCTTAGGTCCTCTTGTTGCTTCTTCTATGAACGTCACTACCCACTCGTCAACTAAATCCGATGTCATTACATTTGTAATGGTCATAGTTGCCTCTGATGTCCATTTGGAGTTGTTTCAAACAAGACATCTAAAATCAGTACACCATCCTCCCTAAAGTCTTCACACCATCTTCATCATCTGGTGTAAACAACAGCAACAAACTCTATCTTCTTGGCAATAACTATCACACAAGCTCTATGCAAAATTGTCTTCT
Source organism: Penium margaritaceum (assembly GCA_023375785.1). Classification (NCBI taxonomy): domain Eukaryota; kingdom Viridiplantae; phylum Streptophyta; class Zygnematophyceae; order Desmidiales; family Peniaceae; genus Penium; species Penium margaritaceum. Next base: position 22,616 of record SZWC01029888.1, on the reverse strand, counting down.
TAGCACATGTTGTCGCTGTCTTAACAACATCAACTACATTGGCACTGCCACCGCTTTCTTGTAGCATAACTAGAGTTGGTGAGCTATAAAGAGCCTCGTAGTCATCATATGTTCCTAAAATCTTATCTTCATTCCATGGAATCCTGAGTCTTTCGTGTAATGGGTTAGGCTGTCTTGCAGCCAGGAGGATTCTCTTCTCTTACACCACCAACCATGTTCCCCATGTCTAGTTGGGCAAGGAAAACCCTGCTAGATTTTCATTGACATAGCGCATTGTGTGTCATCATACATGATGATGGGCATTATGTTGGACTTTGAGTTAGCCTATCACGTGCCTGCCATGAACATTAGGCTACACTTGCTACCACAATGTGCTGTTAGACAATGTCCATAGTACAAACATAACCACCACGCATTATTTGCAAACAAAATTACATGTCTGGTCATTTCACAACGTGACTCTTATTACAATGACCAATTCTATGGCTATTTGTGTTGATGCTACATTTTCCATTTGCTTGCATTTTACTTCTACCCCTCTTCCATGCCACCCTCATCCATAAATTTCAAAGTCGCAATAGCAGTCGCAGGTGAAACCATAGCCAAAGCTCTTTTATTGCCATAGCCTTACTAGCATGGTTTTGAACCACCCGCTCCACATCTCACCATGTCTCTCACTTGTACATCATAAGAAGATCACTTGGGCCTAGGGTGAACATCCATTGGTGCAAACCACCTTTCATTCCTGTCACATTTTGAGGCTGGCCGTGCCGTTGATGCCCTCATCACAGGAGGCCCGAAAAAATCTCACTGATGAGATTGGATCTTATAGCACACACTCAGTGCGTTGCACACTCGCTAACCCTCTCAGGATTAGCTTGTGATATGGTGTTGCAACACTGTGACTCGAAATGCTACTTAGATCATACTCATTGTACATTTCAACTTCCTTAGGATATGTAGTATCGTGACCGCTAACGCCTTCTCGGCCCACTACCATGCCCTTTTGCGCGACCTCAGCCAGCTATCCAAGAGCAACTTTCTGTTGTCATCTGCACTGGCATTTATTCTAAACTTGAGCAATCTGACATCTTACTCAAAAGCATAGAGAGTGGCCTCTACGCCCAATCCTTTAGTGACCACCTCCTAGTATTGGCGCTTTGTGGGAGTTTACTTATTTGTGCCTCACTGATTGGTGCACCGCACTCCAAAACAAGAGGATTGCATGTATGACCAATTGCTTGACCCGTTAAGCTATGTATCAACAATTGTATTGGGAAGTGAACAAAATAGTGAACATGGACTCATTGCAGAAACTAACACATGTCACATAGATCCCATGAAAGTTCTTAGTGCATGCAAGGAATGTACATCTAGGATTTCCCATCATGCATTCATGTGGATGTTCCCTGAAAAACTTTGGCATGCAGCAATACCCTTTTTTATACACTGATCATCGAGTGTATGAATTTTTTTTGGGTTGTGCAACGATGTTAAGGAGGATCACAAAATATGCATGAATATGATCCGTTTTGGATTGGCATCTGGCAATGTACAGGTAACTCTTTTTTCAAGTTTGTGAGGGATCTAGGAGAAGGATATGCACATGATTCGTTTCAATTTACAACATGTCACATCCTTGTTACATCTTGATTTCTCATTTGTTGTTTTAACATGCATGGATTTTCGTTCATGTGATGTTGTGATTTAGGGGAGGAAACCCCAAAAAATCTGAAGCAACCTTTGTTTGTCACCTTAAAGCATGTGAGTTATTAGTATGTGCCAAGTTGTTAAAGTAAGAGTTCTACTGTATTGTTACATTTCATCCTAGAAGAACCATGATTCATATTTATAACCAGGGCACAAATACATGAAAGATTCTTGCCAGTGATTGAAGAGAATAGTAACCAGAAGGCAGATATCTTCATGACATTCTCCATTATGTTCACATAACTAATAAAATTTGAATGTACACGTATTTAATTGAAATTGGTGTTGTTTTTTGGTGTCCATTGTCAGAAATGAGATGTTTACATCATTAATAAGATGCCATGTCTACGAGTTCCCTTGTAGTAAATGTCATTTATAATTAAATTGAAGATGCTCTCAGAGACAACATAACTTGTTAACTATGACAAAATTGTGAAACATGCATTTTTTTCAAAACTTTCATAAGCATCATTCTTTGTGCCATTATTCTTGTGATTAAAATCAGAAAACTAGGAAGTTAAATGGTTAGTGTCAGATTTATATACTACCATAAAGAGACAGGAAGGAAGTATTTCTTATGTATTCTCTGAAGGTGGTTGCCATGTTCAAGGCATGTGGATGAGATTTTGGATTTTTTGTATGATTTTTGTCAATTTCTTTTATGATCTTGTGGAACTACATGAATAACGATGAGGGACTTATTTGATTAATATACTACGTGGAGAAAAAATCACAAAACATATACACATGACATTGGGTGGTGTGACAAGTTTGAAAATTTCCATTTTTACAGGATGTGTGTGTCCCTTTCTACACCTTGTTATGGATGAACTTATGACAACAAAATTAAATGTGAGAGTCCCAACACATTCTTCAATGCAAAAAGTCACACGATAGACCTAAACATAAATACATCAGAATAAACAAAGTCCACCTTTACAACAGTCGAATGTTTTACAAATGATTCCGTCCATACCTGACAAAATTGAAAACACATTCATTTATATGTTTTAATGGATGACCTACTATAGCTACCTCAAACATAAAGCATGCAAAATAATGTATTTATGTAAATGTTTCCTAATTCTAGTTTTTGGACCAGAAGAGAGTCATTTAAAAACTATAGGTAGACCGTGAAGTTTTCTTTCCCCTTTCTTGTAGGAATGTGTTTTCAAGATGAATATCTCCCTTTGTTTTTTAAGCCAAAGTTCTATCTTTTTAGGGATGGAAACATTGTTTTGTTGATATCTACCATGGAATGTTTTGTGCACAACCAAGCTCTTGAAATCCCTTCCATCTCGACCATGTTAAACTGACTTATACATGGAAACCATCATTTTCAACTTGACATTGCTTGTCTACTTCCCAAGATGGATAAGAAAGGGCATATTTATGCTGTTCCAAGTCTCTCATATGGTTTGAAGAGAAAAAAATTGTACACTTGTACCCATGCTGAATATATGTTTTTAGACGTGATGTGTTCTATCGAGCAGAACATGGATGGTTAACAGGGAAGAGGTACATAGGAGGAGATAAACAAGGGAAATCAGACAACTAAATAATTTTCATTTAGCAAAAAGTTTACCTCACTGTTGAGTATTGGACATGTAGAGGGCGTACAACCAGTATCAAGAAACACAATAGGGCATATGCCAGGTCTTAAGCATTGGAGTCAAGGGACACGTGCAACATTTGTTTTTGGTTTTTTAGATGGTCGAGACACAGGCAACACCGGGTCGTAAGTGGTCACTTTAAGAAACTCTGCGAGAACTGAGGAGGTTGGAAAAACTAAGGCGTGTCCTTATGCATTTTGGTGCCTTCAAAGTTTTAAAATGGTTTACGATAGGCCTATTGACCATTGTACAAAGTGGTGGACTTTTTGCAAACTTTTGGGAATGCAACGTCGGAGGTTAGGGAAGGTGGCCAAAAAATATCGACCAATTGGCATGAAATTCTTGAGGTTCACGTGCAGTGGGCCATAGATGCAATGCAAAACATTTCCACTTGTAGAGTTCAAGGACTTGTACACGTTTGGGACATAACACTTTTCCCCTTGTAGTCGCAACATCCTATATGTTTGTAGACATTAGCCAACGACTCTTGTAACAACTCCCAATAGAATGATCGACATCTTGGAGGCTTTTACAAGGCTCTAATCTATTGTGCACGGTGTTGGAGCCATGCCACAATGCGATCCTCTGTCATGTTACCATGCTATTGATATTTTAGAACATCATTGTTTGTGTACTCCATTTCTCCATTCGCTTAGATGGGAGGTGGAAGGGTGAGGTTTACACGATGGAATCTCTTGTTGGGATCTTGGTAGGCCTTTAGTTTGCTGATGTGGAAGACTAGATGCATTGCCGTGATGTTGGGTAGTGATAGTGGAGTGAATACGGGAGTTTGTATTTTCTTAAGTTTAAGTGGTCTCAACTATGGGGGGTATGAGTTGCATGAAGTCTTGTCCGTGTTGGTTGATATTCTTAGAGTAGGGTAGGAAGCGATTGGCAGTACTAAAGATGTTTTCAATACATCGTGAATCTATTACTCGCTTCATCCTCATTTGCATCTTTGCAAGGATATGGTGTACATCCACCAAAAAGGTGGATGTTTTGAGCCGATGCATGTAAAACATGGAGGGATTTCTTTGGCTACAAAGTCATGCTAGTGTGGCAAAACATTTACCATACACCACCTTGAATGGTATTTTGCCCGTTGTGTTTGAACTTGCCAACTTGTATGCAAGTTTGATGGTTGGAAATATTGATGACAAGTTAGTTCCCATAGGCTTACATCACATGCAAAGAAATTGTTTGAGCATTTGATTGGTTTTGTCATACTACCCAGTATTTAGAGGCTTGAGCACTGTTGATAGCTTGATCTTGTCACCAAACCGTGTCATCAATTTGCACAAAAAAATGACTGGTTAAGCAACCATTTTTTTGGCTGATGATGGTACATGGCACCTCGTGTAGTCATGTAGTGTGACACTAGTTGTTGTCCGGATGAAGTGCAAAATTCTTCATGACCCGATCACCATCATGAGGATGTCATTATGTCTTTCAAAAGAGGTGGGAAGTCTCATTATAAAGTCCATGCTTGTTATGACCCATGGCTCTTTTGGAATAGGCAAGTGTTGGGGTAGTCCTCACGTTATGAGATTTTTACAAATGTCACATAACTTAGTGAATTCAACAACATCCAATTGCATGCTATCCCAGTAGCATTGGTTTCTCACTTATCGAACCTCTTCTTCCCACCAATGTATCAATCTAGACCACCATTGTGGCACTCCAAAAGAATCCTCTATAGGTCCTTGTTTCATGGCACTACAACTTGGCATGGAATCATTGCCGCCAGTAGGTGTTGTCATATGTGAATTTGTTTTGTAAGCCATTGCGTACAACCTCATGAGGTACGGGTCTTGACCAATAAGCAACATGCTGATATCGGCCACCAAGTAAACTTATTAGCTCATAGAATCTATTTGATTTATTATAGGACGAAGTGACCATGTACCCATAGAATTATTGATATCTATTGAGGTATCCATGTTTCACACATGAACAACCTCATATCAATTTTTTGAATTTTTTGTTTCTTTATTAACGTTACATCCAGCAAGCATGCAAAAAACGCTACATCCAAATGTACATGCTATGTTGATGCCTCATGCCATCGAGCGACAATATAATGACGTCGTGAGTTATGAGAGAAAAATCATAAACCCATTGATAGAGGGGTTTGTGAATTTTTTCACAAAGATTTGCGACATTTTTTAGTTGGGGGACCAAAACATCCCATGTGTTGAAAGGGAACTTGTCGGGTCCCACTACCGTGGGGCCCAGCACGAGCCCGCGCAAAAATAAGTCCCTATAACCCCGAGTGTCTTTTGGGGTAGGGTTTGGCACTGGTTTCCATGGATAAAGGGGTTTGTTTTTTGGGTTTTTTTAAGAAGGCATTTTCACTCGATTGCAATCAAGCGATTAGCCTTGTTTTTTGTTTTCGACTTGTGAACCCCACTTTGTAGATGAAGGGTTCTATGTTTGCATGGGCTTCACCCACGCAAACATAGAAAACTCTAAAACCGTGAATGGGGGTTTGTGAGCTAAAAAAAGGCTGATTGCTCGATTGCGATTCTTGCAAGGAGGATGTGGGTGGGAGCGTAGCAGGGGGTGACACATCACCCCCATTGCTTTGCTCCATGAGCGACTTCAGTCGCCGATCGGGCATGGCCATGAAAATGGATATGGCGTTGTTTTTTATGAATTGGTGGATATGGGGTGATTAATATTCCACTAACAGGTGTATCAGTCTTATGTTGACACTTCCACGGATGCATCAGCCATATTGCCATTTATTCTATCAAGTTGCTACTCGATTTTCTGGTTGATTTTGGACTGAACGAATTTCATCCATCAAGATTTTAATTGATCAGATTTGGTTGTCTTCAGATATTTGAGTGCATGGTGATTGGTGCAAATGGTACATGATTGGTACTTCAGAAAAACATAGCCATGTTTTGTACCCGTGCATGCCTCCCATCTATTCTTTTTGATGCACCATGTAGAGAAGTTGCAGCTTTTGTGCTTTTCTCGACATACATGTGACCGGTTGTTTTTAGCCGCTATTGTCTCGGAGGAGAATAAATCTGACTACTTGATTTGATGCAACTATGAGCAAGATATATTCCACCATAGATTNCAATTTGCTACTCGATTTTCTGGTTGATTTTGGAGTGAACGAATTTCATCCATCAAGATTTTAAATGGATCAGATTTGGTTATGTCTTCAGATATTTGAGTGCATGGTGATTGGTGCAAATGGTACATGATTGGTACTTCGCAAAAACATAGCCATGTTTTGTACCCGTGCATGCCTCCCATCTATTCTTTTTGATGCACCATGTAGAGAAGTTGCAGCTTTTGTGCTTTTCTCGACATACATGTGACCGGTTGTTTTTAGCCGCTATTGTCTCGGAGGAGAATAAATCTGACTACTTGATTTGATGCAACTATGAGCAAGATATATTCCACCATAGATTGTGCCGATTGTAAGGCTAGCACCAAGGTTGGAGACTTTCTAGAAGAGTTAAACCCCCCTTATTTTGTACCCCCAACTCCATTGGGTACTTCAAATAGTTATGTTATAAAGTAGCACTAAAATTCAAACAAAATTCTTTTACGAGGTGATGGTACTTGTTGAAGAATCCTATAAAAACCTTCAAGTACCCCAGATTGTCAACACAAAAAAAGGATGACCACCTCCAGTTTCTTCAAGTCCATGATTATTCATCCACTTCCGATGATGTGGTTTAAAACATGATCAAGCATTGATTGAAGTTGCACTTTGAGAGATCCCCATAAACTTCATCTATTTCGAAAACTCAAGAATACTTTGAACGATGCACGAGGATGTGAGTGATATATGACGACAAATTCAAGCTTCATAAAAACTGTTTTTCATGGCCACCATAAATGTTGCAAGCGTGTTAGTTATTTGAAATGGTTTAAATTTGAAACCAAAGTACTTGTATCTGTTATAATTTACATTATTTTGATTTTGCTATCAAAGACATGGTTGTAATGATGACAATACCATAGGTTGAATTTAGTGACAATTCTTCTAGCATACAGTTGGTTCATAAATTCGTCTTTTTGTGAAATGCATAACAATTCCTGATGGTGTTCTTTTTCATTGCTCGATAATCCATGCACATACATACCTCATTAGTTTCCTATCATGAAGACTATAGGTGCAACGTAGGACGACGTGGATAGCCCGATGAATCTCAAACCAAGCATCTCATCATTTTGCCTTTTTAGCTTGGTCATCACATGGTATTTGAGGTAATGGGTCCCTTTGGCCTCCTATCAATGTCTTGAATTTTACATCATCTAGCAACAAATATTGCATTATGGAGGTTTCTCTTAAGTCAGTTCCTAAAAAAGGGTTGCAGAATCCATCGGGATGGCTACGAAATTGTCACGTGTAGAGGCAAACGAGGTTGATGTTGCATTATTGCTACTTTGATCTCCTTTGTCTCTCGTGGCTCCACGTGGACAAGCCAAGCTTGCATTCCAAGTTACACATGTCATGTGGCCACATCGAGCGTTATGCGTTAGGTGCTTTGGAGTCTGAGAGGCTTGTCATTGGATTGGCCTTTGGAGTCGTTCGTGGTGTGCCATTTGTCACAAAGGTTACCACTTTGCCTAGTGTGCCTGGTGAGTGTCGTTGATTATGTTCTTCTGATCATGCATCGTCAAAATCATTTCCATTCAGTCCTACTACCCATCATCGGGTACGCTAACTCTGTTTATCATCATTGTCCTAAAGTGTGCTTGCTTCTAGAAAGAGATGCACGATACAATTGTGCAAGGATTTTCACCTTGTACTGAATGCGTCAGGTGCCTCTTGAGGACTAGTGCGCTTTGACATCATGTGTCACATTGAGGAAATCATGGATGGTTTACATGGATGAGGTCCGGAGTACAAGATGATTCAAAGAAGTGGGATAGTTGGATAACTTGTACTTTGTAGTAAGTGAAATTTTATGAAAAGTCTCGGTCATGTTGAGTTCATACATACAAGAGAGAGAACTGTAATGAGGCCTATCTTAGGTCTTTGTCAATGTAGTTGAGCTATGCCTGTAACGCTGCGTCATGAGGGGTCGCTTTGACAGAATTCGCTGAGGAGTTGGATGTAACAAGGTGTTCTCCTCATTAGCATTCTCAGGGCATCATATGGCCTTGGGGAATATCCTAGCCTATTTATGAAGTTTGGGATTGAAGCTCGAGTTTGAGGTCACACGCGCTTGATCATAGATGTATGGAGGAGAATGAGGAGGAGCGAGAAAGAAATCCAATTCACGCCGGTGTGTGGAGAATGCTTGTGAAGGAGGGTGTTTTGCTCGCACTTGCATGTGTGCATTTCAAACACGCCATGGAATGGTGGTTTCCCTTCTCAGCTCATAGAATGTTAAGTACACTACCCTTTGATGGGCCATCTCAACAATGGGCCTCCATTGGTAAAATGTTTTAACAAGAAAAGCCAAAACAATGAGTGCGACGGTTGCAATACCACCAGTTGCGTGTGCAATGGGATGACCACTCCCATGGCCAAGAGGTGTCGAGGTAGCGCGGTGGGAAATTTTGTTTAGAAGTCTGATTTATACTGGGGTGAAACCAAGGGTCCCTTGTTTGAGTTGGTGCATTTACGATACAAATATCTAGATGGAATTGTGCATGTATTGGCTCTGAAAAAACACATTGATTTTCATTTTTATTCAAATTTTTGGGGACGAGACACAGTGCGAAGAATTTGCCTGCGAGAACCTGCAGCCCTTGATGAATGTTCCAAAAGAAGTGGCAAAAAAAACTAATGACATGCCACCCGTGTATTCTTGATGATTAGGCTGTGATCTTTGCCTATGTGGTAATGCTCCCACAGTGTGGGTAATGTCATATTCGTGGAAACAAATAGAATAGATTGCAATGCCTCAGATGAAGATGTTCATAAACAAGTTGTTTTTTGAATTTTAGAGAAACATCTTGCAGGATATACCATCGAACCTACGTTTCCCCCCTCGCCGCAAGGACACTTAATTTTCATGGTGGTGCACGGGCGAGGTTTGTTGTGGGACGTGGCGCTCGACAGGCCCCCAAAGAATTAGGAATCCTGCCCATCAAAGTCGGACTGTGTGAATCGGCACTGTGAAGGAGATTTGGTTGCTCTCCCAATGATTGGAACCGTTTCTTTCTTACTCGACGAATGAGGTTAGAAGCAT
>SZWC01029887.1:2991-22974 GCA_023375785.1 Penium margaritaceum | reverse complement strand
TCCTCCTCCTCCTCCTCCTCCTCCTCCTCCTCCTCCTCCGCCTCGTCCTCCTCCTCCTCCTCCTGCTGCTGCTGCTGCTGCCTGATTGAGCGCAGAAGGCATGCCCCAGTTGTCGAGCTGAATCTCGTGTGGGCCGGCTGCAGCAGCAGCATCAGCAGGGGGTGCAGTAACGGCTCCCGCTTGGCCCTGCCAAAGGCGGTGAAGACGATCGGGCGCAATGCCAGCTTGGAGCAACCGAAACGCGACAATGTCGTCCATTGAGGCGACCTGGTGATCTGACGTTGCAGCTGCCATATCAGCCGCCGGGAAATTTGGCAGACCACCTGGCTGGAGAGACGCGGTTGAAGCAACCTCCGCCGGGGCAAGAGCTGTGGCTGAGGCTCCTGCGTCCACACTAACTGCGCTTGTGCTTCTCGGATTCAAGGGTACATTTCCGCCCACGTTTCCGCCCACGTTTACGCCCACGTTGCCCTCCTCAAGCAAGAGATACTCCTTGACAGCCTCCCAATCCATTCCGCAGAGAAGGGAGAAAGGGAGAGGGGGTGTAGGGAAGGGGGGGAAGGGGAAGGTGTAGAAGTGCTCAGAGAGTTTACATGGGGTCAGCAGTGACGCACGCAAGGACTAACTACAGCTAGGCTACTAAACAAGCAGACAAGAACAATCTCTGTTCGGAACTTCGGAAAGTGAAGCGGAGAGTCGGAAGTTCCTGAATGAACGCTCAACACAACGAACGTCTTCACTGAGCAACTTGCAACTGGCGCCGTGCGGAATAGCTGCGTGGACAGAAGCAGGGTGACTTGGCGCATCAAAACTGACTTGAAACAAAAATATTATTTTCACTGCAGCTTGCTGACGCAATGTCGAGGAACGCATGTGAACGCATTTCACGAGTGAAACCCGGTGTACGCGGTGTGGTTCTTTGACGCTGTCCATCTCCTGAGAGAAAGGAAGTCGTCGCGAATTGAACTTGCTCATTTCCTCTCACCCTCTCGTTCGCTGGCCGCCTCGGTCGTAAAGCTGCGAACGAGGCGGCCAGTGGCCAACTAGTGCTGCAACCTTCGCGAGGTCACGAGACAGCCACCGCAGCTCCGCTGGTTCACACTACTGGGTGCATTCCGCCTCTCCAGAGAACCGAAAGTCCGCTGAACAACTTTCAACGGCCGTTCTTGGGAACGCGCGAATAGGTTGTGACGATTCAGGCCACTCAACATGGCCTTCTCCCCAACATTGAAATGCCTGGTCAGTCGAGGAATCGAAGTTCAGATTGGCCGTGGCTGGATTGTCGTGAGTGGGAACAGCGATTTCACCAACCCACATCCTTCTCCACCCACCGGTGTCGTGGATGGGTGTGGGTGGACATCGCGAAAGTGGGTGACGGACATCAACGTCGGCAGGGACAACTAAACGATCATACCTCCTGGTTAACAGGCAACTTTGGACGTGTGAAGCGAGGCCGTCGGCATCGTCGGACTTTTCCACTTCAGTCAAAGATGTCAATGTTTACTTGCGCACAGAAACTATCATTGGTCAGACGACTTCAGCGGACAGTGGCGGGCCCCGGTGAGCTAGAAGTGGGTGAGGATGGCGTTTTCAGCCCACTTTGCCAGGACGAGCTTTCCTGGGACCCGGAAATTGACGTCAGCAAAGTGGGTGGGTGGAATCGCTGTCCCCACTCGCAACAAACCAGCCACGTACATTAGGGTTCGAAGACTAGACCGCCTTTCCTCGAGGAGACTGCTACGGTGTTCCGCAACAATTTTTTTGTATCTTGTATCTACCGCCAATGACGTGGCAGGTCCGTTTCAGACAGATTCTGACACAAATTTGGTTCGGCACGCTACATCTGACTCGTGCGTGTTTTCTGGCTGTATATTGTAGTGGAAAGAGTCCCGCCCAGGACCTCCACGACAGATTTCCAATATAAAATGTCAGGATTGGGAGCGAAACCAGTTATGTATCGATACACTTATCAACATTTCAATTTTCACTGCGGAAAAAACGATGAATTCCGATGGCTACGATTATCGAGACTTCACCCTTCGGACGACTACAATACGAGCTTCCATATTCGGTGTTTTCACCTGCAGTCGCCCAGAACACCCGCAACCACGAGTGACGACGGCCGGCTGTTGCGAGGTTCATTCGCGCCGCAATGGTTGCAGGCTGGAAGCATTTTGCCCCATGTTGTCGTGGCCCTCCTTACCAGGGCTGCCGCCCAGATTGGACGCGCGTATATACAATTATCCAAGAGAGCGCCCAGAATATTTTTTTTTCGAGAGGGACCAGGCTCGAAAACCGCTAAATACAAAAAAAAGGCTGCGAAACACCGCATGCATTTCCTCCTCTAGCTTCATTAGGAGCTCTGAGAGAGTTTCTGTAATGATATCATCAGTCTAGTAGCGTGAATGTCACCACCTCACGCGCGTTCCCAAGCGTGGCCAATAGAGAGCATGCTTTTTACTTGAGGCGAAAGATCTATGATTTGTTCTGATCGCGATCCACAGATCTCAGACCTCTTAGTGATACGTTCGTTGGCCTCAAACAAGTAAGCAACCGTTTCAGCTATGTTTCTCTTATGAGCAACGTCTACAACTGATTTCAGAAGCTACGTCAGCAAAGTGTCCTCCCAAGTCAGAAGAAACCTATCTCGGACAGGTGATTCTCCGAAAACCTGAGTGGTCTACGGGTTCCGCTAACTTATGTTCGGCAATCCATGGACAAAGTCGCTCAAGAAGTAGAAATGATATTGAAGCCTAGATTTTCACGATTAGGTTTTGGCATCGATCGAAAATGGCAAAAGCCTGCATCGAACCGCGGACGCACGTATAAAGTAGGCTGAGCCAATTGACCGACGTGAGATCCAGACCGTTCTCATATTCAGTCGTTGGATGAAACTAAATCTGACTGTTTTCAGTGCGGATCCCGTTTAAAGTTGAGCGACGACCGCCGTCGATCCTATTGCTTGAACGGATAGTGTTTTTCGTGGGTATCCAACAGTCCGGGTGGATGGTCTCACCGCAGGGCATCCAAATCGTTGTCAACACATTGCCACCATGGTCCAATGATTTCCAAAATATTCACTTCTCTCTCATCTCATACACCAACTGGTTACATTCCAGCCGTCGTCACTATCTCCATTACCGTACGTCTTACTGCGCGATTGCTTTGAACAGCGCCTTCCGTATCTTGGGAGTACGGCTGGGCCGCGTCCGGGACAACCGAAGGGAGTTGAAAGGGCCTAGGGAACGCAAAGCTGCATTAGGTGTCCGCAGCAAATATTCTTGAGAGATGCAGCTTCACGCTGTCAGCACAAGTCGTTTGCGCTCATTTCTCGAGAAACATTAAACAAAAACAATATTATCAGTCGAAGGAATTTGTCTCACAATTCCTCACCAAAAGTAGGAAACCAACGAGGTTCGATTCGCACGATGTCTTCGAAACTGATATCCATGTATTTCAAAAGAAGAAACATACAGCTAGAAAGTAAAGCTCAAGCGGATGATGCGATGCGTGGTTCTCTGATTGCATATCAGATCTTCCTGCATCCTGTCGTGCGGTCAGGTGCGACGAGCCAGCTTTCGTAACGGTCTCCTCTTGAACATGCACAAGAACTCTTGTTCTGGGCTTTGACTAACCCCAATCGTCAAATGACTCTATTCGATTAGCCAAGGATTGAGCAAATTGGTACCCACCTAGGATTTGAGGTTCATGTTGGAAAATGCACACGGATTATGTATTACAGGCAACCCATGAGGAATTGGGACGTTTCAAGAGTTTTTACTTAGTACTAGGGAAACTTGTCTGTGGCAATGACCTGACCAGTCGCCACTGAATTCTGCGATGATGTAGACAGAAGGGCATGGAGAAGGGCCTACTCTGACATGTTCCCCATTGTAAATGTGACGCTCAGCGATGACCGCACGATTAATCCGCAATGAAATCACATCAGCGCCAAACTTCAGCCTCAAGTTAGCTTTCGAGGACCAATGTGTTTCGAAAACATGAAACAAAGAAATAAAAATTCAGAGGTCAACACTGGCATTCAACCTTCAAAACCATAGAAGCAAGGGATCCTGCAGTCGAACAATCATCAAATATCAAGTTTGAGCGCCGTGGATGAAGGATAAACAACCAATTCGTTGTTTTGGAAAACGAAGAAGATCGAAATCACCACGGCGTCAAAGCCAGCCGTCCAGCCGTCCAACCGTCCGGTGCGGTCTATAACGTTGGACATTTTCACCAAATTTGAGCCTCCATTCCATGAATAATCTGATAAGCCCGAACGGTATAACCATTTGGGAGCATATCACCCCCCACAAGAATAGCGAGCAAAACATGATTCTCTTCTCAATTCATCCTTAGTGATAACTGTAGTCATACAACTCTTTTTACACTTTGAGAACATATGTATAACATAATAGGGTTTATAAGGATTATAAGGGGCCTTAGGAGGTAAGGTTGAAGAAGGTGTTTGATTTCAGGGCCTGGGTGGTCGCTTAGAAAACTCTCCTAAGTTTGGGGCTCATAAAATATTAAGGGGTGCCCTTCTAAATGTATAGCGCAATGCAAGCATGGAAAAACACAAATCAAAGCATTGTCCTTGTCAAAGCATTGTAAACAATTGCAATAGTCCTTTTTTTCGTCCTAAAAAGTGGTATAAATTAGCAGACGCCTCTACGAATGATGTACCAAATGTCTCTGCATATGACAATAAATACCCTCCGACATTTGGCCCAAAACCGCCAAAGTCCACGCACAAAGTGTTGTAAAAGAGCAAAAGGGACTATTTGTTCCAATTGGCAAAATCGTGGAGGGCCAGGGGAGAGTAGCATACCCTCCCCTCACCCTCCACTTCCTGCACTACTCTACGCCTAACTCTGTCCCGTGCAAGTAGATAGAGTAGTCCCATGCCTTCACCGCACATGTGTACCTATATTGTGATGACCATTGTGTGAATGGAGCAAGTATAATATACGATGATTTGCACAATATCAATGAGTGGCTTCCGAAGCCAGTACAGGCTCCATCAGGATGCCTATGCTGAGGTGGCACCTTGATCAAGAGCTCAGCAAAAGTGAAGCAGACAGGACGACGGACAGTGAAGCAGTCATCAATCTGGTGATCGATTATAAAAGAGGATCCAAGGATCCACGACGCTCAGACACATCTACATCGACGGACCATGACTTTGCCATAAGTGATCAAGTGCAAAGAGAAGACGGGGGACTATGGGATGGAAGAGCAGGCAATCAACGGTGTGATGCAGTGACGCAAAAAGACGGCAACCTTTACAACTGCCGGCACACTAACCGCCACACTTAAAGTGACAGAGAATGTCGCCGCGCAACCTGTAAACGCAATCATTGAGTGCCTGCATCGTGTGTGTGCAGGCACACACTGATGGAGCAATAGTGCTACCGCGGCTATAGTTGCGCCAACAGTGCCGTAGGACCTCGCCATGGAACAGAATCAAGTCTAGACTACACTTTTAGTTGTTATCCATTTGAGTCACTGTTTAAGTGGAGATTTTCCAGGATTCTGTGTGTGGAGTTAAGGACTTCTAACTCATTTCTATCTTCTGTCACGTGGAAAATTGGTGACTAATGTTTTGTGCATTCTCTCTTCAGCAAAGACCCTTCAGGTGCCAAAGATCCATTCATCAATTTTCACATGTGGTATCAGAGCAGGAGCATAGTTGCATCAAAGTAGGACTAGTTGCCTTGAAGCTTGGCCTTGACTAAACTGTGGAGCACGACCTGAGCTCAATCTGATCAACTTCGGTCGAAGAAGTTGCCAGACATGGCAACAAGTGGCGATTTGGGTGACAACTTTTGTCGAACAACATTTGATGGACATCATTATCATGAGTTTGCTTTTAATGTGAAGATGGTGTTTTCGGCAAAAGGCCTCAAAGGCGTCGTCTCTTATTCACCCTCTGAAACTCTATCTGCCACGACATCATCAAAAGAAAAAATCCTAGGGTGACGACGACAGGATCAAGCATTTGCCATTCTGGCAATGCAAGTTTCAGAATGTCTCAAGCATGTTTTACGATAATGAAATACTGACCTGGATCTAAGGTCGGCTTGGAGAAAACTAAGAGACTGATATGCCAAAGTCACTCTAAGCAAGCGGTGTCGACTATGGGAACAGTTCTATAAGTTACAAATGGAAGATTTAAGACGAGTCTAAGATCACATCACCCATCTCAAGACCCTTTTTAAAAGACTTCTGGCTATGAACGACCAAATACTTGAAAACATTGTCATCACGCGGCTTCTCAGTTGCTTTCCAACAAGATTTGAGCACACCATCAGCTCCATGGAGGCGGTGCAAAATCAAGGACATGACTTCTCAGCCACAGTTGAAACTGCAATGAATAATGTTATTTAGACTCTTCAAGCAAGCAACAACAACGCCGGTAATGCCCAAGGCAATAGCAGCAACAGCTCTCACGCAGTTGTTACTAGCAGCAACAACTCACAAGGACAGCAAGTGATTTCATCTGACACCCTCAAGCTGACCAGTAATAGAGTCTGTGATACACTCATTTGCGAAGAAGAATGGGCAGAAAAGAATGGTTCCATTGACAATGCCCTTGCAGCGAGATTCTCTGGATTCAAGTATCATAGAAACGGAGAGGAGCATTCATCAGGACATTAACAACAATAGCATCAATCGCAACATAGGTGGCCCAACTCTACAAATAACCCCTTTCATCCGTCAAATCAAGGCAAAGGATCTACACACAACAATAGCAACAACATGGTATTTGGTGCACCAGGAACTAGATCACTTTCTCATGTACAATGTTGGCACTATGGAGAACTGGGACATTTGAACCGCATGTGTCCAAAGAAGACTTGACAACAACCACAACATCAGGCACTATTGGCGCTCAATCCCCGCGTTTTCTCAACTCTAGCAGCTAAAGTGGCAGCTGCCCTCAATGGCGGATCTCAACCCCTGTCTACTCCTCGTGATGTTGGCATTGGAACTAACAATCAGATGCAAGGACTTGACATCTCCGGATTCAACCTTTTAGGCATCAGCACAACGACACTCAAGGATGAAGTTGAATTTGATGATGTGGCTATGTGTTTCGTCAAGAGCATGCACCTGGTTACCACATGTATCCTTGCCTGGATCATTGATTAAGGTTGTACAAAGCATATGAGCTGTAACTGCTCTTGGTTCTCAAAGTTGAATGATTGAAACCACCGCGACCCATTTGCCTAAGAGATGGATGGATGTTTCTTGCTGTTGGGCTTGGGACGGTCAAATTCTGCATTGAAGTCAATGGACACGTGGTGCCAGGAGTCTACTATGAGGTTCTGTTTGTCCCAGATTTGGCAGCAAACCTTCTCTCTTTCAATCCCCTCAATGACAAAGGATTTCGCGTCATCTTTGACAAGGATAAAAGCTGGAAGGTGTACTCCTACATCAGCTCTTGACTTGTTGCACATGCCAAGGGAGTGGGAATTTGTCACTTCTACCTACCATGAACAAGCCCCCTCAACCAAACCAATGTGAAGTCACCTTTTCAACCGCAAGTACTGCTAACCCTAAAGACACGAGTACCCGCTACTCTGACAATCAAGCCAAACTATGGCATGCAAGACTTGGACATACGCGCCTTGACTCACTCAAGAAGCTCTTCTCTGGTTCTCTAGCCCATTCCTTACCACAGATCTCATACCCAAATTCCCTTGATCTCTATGAAGGCTGTTTTGCTGGAAAGCAGAAACAAGATGCCTTGCCGACCCATGGCGGCACCACCACTCATGGTTGTCTTGAGCTTGTTCACACCGGCCTATGCTATGTGAAGAACAGCTCTATGTCAGGCAAGCATTACTTTCTCCTCCTGATTGACAACTTCAGCAGATTTGTATGGGTTTACTTCCTCCGACATAAATCTGAGGCTGCTGAACACATCATCGCCCGGACTCGTCGCATTGAAAATGAAGTGAACACCATTGTGAAGGTTATCTAATCTGCAATTGGAGGATATCTGCTCCACCCTCAAGTCCTTTTTCCAACATAAGGGCATGCAGCATCAACGTACATTAGCTCGAACACCTCAACAAAATGGAGTTGCTGAACAGATGAACCGCACCCTCCTCGACAAAGCACGCTCCATGCTATTCTCGGCAGGACTTTCTCCTAGTTTCTTAGCAGAAGCTGTCAACACCATAGCGTACATCACAAACTGTCTCCCCTGTAGAAAGCTCGACTACAAAACTACACCGTTTCAGGTCTGGACTAGTCATCGTCCAGAACTCGGATATCTCAAAATCTTCGGCAGCATTGCATAATCGTGGATTAATCCTCATCAATGGAAGAAGCTAGAATCTCATACGAAGAAGTGTATTCTCCTGGGATTTGAAGATTCGTGTCACATCTATCACCTTGGGGATCCTGTGGCTAAAACCATCACACGCAGCTGCAGTGCCACGTTTAACGAATCTTTTGCTGACCGTTCTCTAGCTTGTGTACCCCTGCCTTGGAGGTTGCCATACCTCTGGATACTCTCCCAGCTTCCACGGCTGTGTCCGCTTTCGTTCCACCTGCTCCTATTGAACCTGCTGATACGGTCACTCATGATCCTATGCCGGATGAGCATCTTGGAGTTCTTCTTGCCATTGTTCGCCATATCCCACCTTTGGCTTCCGCCTAGGCATCACGCAAAAATCAACGAACTCCAACAGCCTACGCGCCAAACAACTGGGATGCATCCAAGGAGCCCCATCGCTCCAATCATTTAAGTGGCCTTCAGGACATCAGCAATTTTGCCCTGGACGTCTCTACTAAGGTTGTCCTCGTCACACAAGTGGTGGACCCCACTTCGTACAAGGATGCTATGTCCTGAACAGATGTTGTCTAATGGACAACAACTGTTGTTCAAGAGATTGAAATACTTCACAAGTAGTGTACCTGGACCCTCGTTCCTTGCCTTTTTTGTGCTCTAGTTCTAACCAGTAAGTGGGTCTTCAGGCTTTAACTGAATGAGAATGGAGAACATGAATGCTATAAGGACCGGCTGGTTGCTCGAGGCTACATTCAGGATCATGGTGTTAAGTACAACAAAAAGTGTGCACCTGCCGCGAAGTACTCTTCTATCCAAGTTTTTCTTGCCATCGCTACCCATCCTGGTTGGCATCTTCATCTAATGGACGTCAAGTTTGCGTCTTTATGCTGAATTGACTGAAGAATTCTACATGCAGCAACCTGAAGGATTTGTGCAGCCGGGGGGGAAGATTTGGTGTGTCGGCTTCACAAGTCCCTCTATGGCTTGAACAGGCTCCAAGGCAGTGGAACAAGAAAACTCACGACTTCTTCATTGCTCACGGTCTCACTCGGCTCCATGCCGATCACAACGTCTATCTCCATAACAGCGGGATTCAACTTGGGGTTGTTATTTATGTTGACGATCTCATATTGGTTTCAGCATCTCATGCTCTCCTCACTACGTTCAAGCAGAAACTGTCCAAGAGCTTTGAGATGGCCGACATGGGACCCCTCAAATACTACTTGGGCATCCTGATTCATCGCGATCTACATCACTTTACGGTCACTGCCATGCACAGCTCCTAAATCAAGAGAATGGCAGACAAATTTGGTTTTGGTGAACCGCATCTTACCAATACCCCTCTCACCATAGACCACCAGCTCACCAAGCCTGTCACACAACAAGATTTGGCATCTATCGCTGACAGCAAACCATATCCAAGCATGGTGAGATCACTCATGTATGCATTAGTTGGCACTCGCCCTGACCTTGCTTACTCTTTGGGGATTCTGATTTCGAGATGCCATTACTGAACAAAGATGCATCTCATTGTTGCAAAGAGAAGCGTCAAGTACCTACGCTGCAATGCAAACGTTTATATCTAGTACTCAAAGACTAAGGACGGCATTGCTCTTGAAGGATTGTTTAACGCTAACCTTTCAGGAGAGAAAGCGAGAAGCAAATATACATCAGGATATGTTTTCAAGCTTTGTGGCGAACCAGTAAGCTAGAAATCAAGAAAAAAGTCAGTTGTCGCTTTATCATTAACTGAAGCAAAAAACATCGCAACTAGTGAAGTTACACGCAAAGATGTTTCGTTAAGAATACTGCTCGCAAAGATTGGATTCCATCAAACTAAAGCAACTGTCATTCACTTCAACAACCAAAGCATTATCGCGCTCACTAAAGATCGAGTTCTGCATGACAGAAAAAAGCATGTTAAAAGGAAATACCACTACGTCCACGACGTAGTAATTGAGGGAGAAATCAGGCTGGAACACATCCCATCAGGAGAACAGATCGCTGATGTCTTTATAAAGGCACTTGACACAATGCTCCATGAGTCTTTGTGCTAAGAAATGGGGCTCAACTATGTGTACGCGACAATGTTGAAAATTTGGGGGGGCTGTTTTTTAATTCATAGAAGCATGACATCAAGGGAGGGAGTGAAGAGTGAAGTCTCCATCCCCCGATTCAAGGATTGGATAGAAAACAAGGAATGAGGGCCAAAGTGACAAACATATTTAGTTAGATGCAAAGATCTTGGGGGGTTGCACTTAGTCCTACACTAGCATGTTTCAGTTCTTTATTCTTCTTGTTATTTCTTTGGCTCAGAGGATTGGAACATATGGTGGGGAATGTTGCAAAAGGGCAAAAGGGAAAGTATGTTTCGATTGGAAAAACCCTAAAGGGCTAGGGGAGAGTAGCATAACCTCCCCTGACCCTCCACTCCCTACACTACTCTACGCCTAACTCTGTCCCATGCAAGTAGAGAGGGTAGTCCCATGCTCCCATCGCACATGTGTACCTCTATTCCGATAACCATTTTGTGAATGGAGCAACTATATTATGCGGTGCTTTCCACAGTATTAATGAGTGGCTCTCCAAGCCAATACAGGCTCCATCAGGATAGCTATGCTGAGGTGGCACCTCGATCAAGAGCCGAGCAGAAGTGAATCGGACACGACGACGGACATTGAAGCAGTCATCGATCTAGTGATGGATTACAAAAGAGGATCCAAGGATCCACGACGCTCAGACACATCTACATCGACGGACCATGACTTTTCCATAAGTATGAAGTGTAAAGAGAACATAGGGGACTATGGGATGGAAGAGCAGGCGATCAACGGTGCGATGTAGTGATGCGAAAAGACGTCAACCAGCACAACTACCGGCACACTAACAGGCACACTTAAAGTCAAAGAGAATGTCACTGCGCAACCTGTAGACGCGTAGTGGGAGCAAGAGTGCTACCGCGGCTATAGTTGTGCCAACAATGCCGTAGGACCTCGCCATGGAACATATTTAAGTCTAAACTGCACTTGTAGTTGTTATCCATCTAAGTCACTGTTTGTGTGGAGATTTTCCAGGATTCAGTGTGTGGAGATAAAGACTTTTGACTCATTTCTGTCTTGTGTCACCAAGAGAATTGGTGACTGGTGTTTTGTGCATTCTCTATTCTGCCAAGATGTTTTAAGTGCCAAAGATCCATTCAACAGTTTTCACACAAAGGGCCATGAATCTAGTGATTCAAATGCCCACTCACAAAGTTTGGAGACTCATGTACATGTGGGACGTAACACATTTTTCTCTTCCTCGGAATATCGTAAGATGACAGAAGCCAATGACGGCTCCAGTAGCCATCAATGAAAACATTGCCATCTTGTATATTGTTTTATGGCTCCCAATTGTTTCTCCTCGCATTGTAGTCGTGCCACTTCACGAGATATGTTTATATCTTCTCTAAAACACCAGGTTTCTAAGATGAACACAATGCTATACTCAATTTCCCCATCTAATCAAACTTGGGGTAGAGGAGCAACATCACGGCTCACAAATCCATGGATTAGTGTCAAATTGCTTACTTGAAGAGGTGATAAATCAAGATGCTTTCATGCATGCAAAGGCATGCAATGACTAATGTTGACATATGCCCATGCTTAACTATCACGGTTGTCTTCTTGGTAGAATTCAATGTTTAAAAATGCTAGTAAGGAAGATATTTGTGCTACCATGTCATTTTACTACTCTTCCTATCCGCACCTTTGTCTTTGTAAGAATCTACCTTGGTTCCTGCCAAATGTAGGAGGTCTCAAAGAAGAAAGTCAATTACAAAAAGTTTCTTTCGATCATTTGTTATGTTGGTGTGGCAGAAAATTCCCCAAGATACCACCTCTAATGACAATTTACCGATTATAGTGAACTGAATAGCTCTGAGTTCAACGGTTAAATTTTTTCTCCAATTCAGTTTTGGAGCTTGCATAAAATTGTCTGAAGCTCTTTGATGCTCTCATTGATCAGCTCGATGTTTACACCATTTTGAGAAAAAGAAAACATTATTGCTAGGAGGATCCAAGAGCCGTAACGTGTCATCATTTTTTACAAACGACCACTTGTGCATGTCCATCCTCGTCGTTGATGATCATGTATGGAACACCATGCAAGAGGAAAAACTACAAAATGTCCTCGTCATGCCGTTGGTAATTCTTTTTAAACATTATGCAATTCTGGCCACCACCACAAGCATGGCACAAAAACCCTATGGAGTGCCTTGAATTGTTGTCAGAAGGTCCATGTTGATTAGGAATGATAAATATATTGGAATCAGAAGAGGTTGAGGCATTCCTTCTCACCTCCCACAACAAAATTCTTTGTCGTTCAAAGCTATCTCAGATATGAAGAATGATTACATGTTGATCTCCACATGGTCCCAAATGTGACATTTTCTAGCTTTCTTAATGTCTTGTCCTTTTAGAACTCTCCATCTTGACTGGTATTGTATAACTCATCCAAAAGCAATTCCTTTTAACTCATCGTTTAATATAACACAAAATTTGCAAGTAGCTCCAATCACTACCTCCATTACACATTCTCGAACTAGACATTGGACTTCATGTATATTCTCAGCTCTTTGGAGTTTTCGTTAATCATATAAGTTATAAGCACTTGTCAATAAGTGTATCTATGAGTGTATTCCTCCATGTAAACATTTTTCACATACCATCCAAATGAATGTATGTTAGCATGTCCACAAGAAAATTTCTTACTTAGAATGTAGTTTATGATTGGCTCTATGTGATATGTAGTGATTTGAATGAACCATCCATGTTCCATAGTTTGTTCACTTCCCAATGCATTTTTTGATACACAATTTCACGAATGAGTTCATTGGTCATAAATGACTCTTCAAAATCCATTGTAGACATGATCACAAGGTAGAGGTCTTGTTTGACAAAAAACATGTTTATCTCAGGTATAGATTTTGATAAAAAAACAAAGATCATTCACAGTATTTGTTTCTAAATCTGACAACATTCTATGTCATGGTCAAAGCTCAACTACAGAAACTCCATCCACCAAGTTTTTCCACGGCTAAGATTTGGCAAAGACTTGAAACATTTAACTAAGTGGTGGTTGGTGGAGACACATGGTCTGCATTCTGCATACAAGTGCCATGTCTTGAATGTGTGCATGACCACCAATATTCTTTTTATGCAACATGTTATGTAGCTCCGATTTGAAATACTTCTCTTAACATATACATGACTAGTTCTTCTCCACCATCATAACTTTGGAGGAGATCGGTAATGATTACTCGATTGAACATGTTACTCGCCATGACGTAATACACCGTTGGATGTGCCATATGTAATTCTTGTGCAAAGGTAAATGTTTTATTTATTCTGTGCTATCCAAATGCATTGTGAATCCAATGTTTTGGATTTTATTTCTTTGAAATCTATGAATTAGATGGAAATTTTGTTTTTAAATCAATTTTTTATCTCAAATGTCAAACTTTGTGCCCATTTCTTGCTTTGATTTCAACCATACAAGGTAGGTCATGTCCTCAAACCCTCATTAGTTTTGTAAACATAAAAAGTTCCAATGACAAGCTAGGTAAGAAATTTCACATTGCCAAAATTCATGAACATTAACATGAGAATATTGTTCCATCTAATGACATTACATCACATTTTCAATGATCAAGAAACATATTCAAATTGAACTCATGAAGATGTGTGGTGTCTGTCCAAACTCTCTTGGTAGTTTTAGAAGAAATTGGAGAAAAGCAGTGACATGCGAGGAAAACCTTCACAATTTGATAGTACTAGCTACACCTTTCCAAGAATTCCCTCATTTCAAGAGCGAGGGTTGTTATCCGCTAAGCAACGAGGTTCTCCACTTTCCTTGAGTCCATGGTTATTAGTCTGCTAGCAATGATGTTGCCCAAAAACTCAACGAAAGAGCAACCAAACTCTCAATCTTAGAGCTTTCCCTATCATGTGTCTCATTTAAAAATCTTAAGAAGTTTTCTACATAGTCCATTATGCTCCTTTGGGGTGAATTAATCACGCGGATGTGATTTAGATTAACGACAAGAAATTCACCCAAGGAGCAGCTACAAACGTTGACCATGGCATCCACAGATATTTCCTTGGAACCGTTTTGTCACGATATCATTTTATTGACCTCATGTCGTCCATTTCTAGTGTAAAATGATGTTTGTATGTCCTTAGTTAATGTATTTGACTATTTTCACTATGTTGTTTGTCACAGTATAAACACTTTACCCCTTGGAGTAAGTCAAAATGTTCATATGCTCATGTAAAGAAGTTTCACTTTTATGGTAA
The DNA here is from genome assembly GCA_023375785.1 of Penium margaritaceum. Lineage (NCBI taxonomy): Eukaryota > Viridiplantae > Streptophyta > Zygnematophyceae > Desmidiales > Peniaceae > Penium > Penium margaritaceum. The sequence continues at coordinate 8,331 of SZWC01029887.1, read as the reverse complement.
TGTTGTTCAATACCTTATAGTCCACCCACCTTAGTATCCCAACAATTTTATTTCTCACAAAAAGTATAAGAGCGGCACGTTGTGACTGAAGTAACATGATAAAATCTCGCTGAGCATCTTATCCACCTAGATTTTTAGCTTAGTCAATTTTTGGCTGCTCATTTTATAGGTATCCTTGACCATCATTATGTTGTAGACCTTTAGGTCTATTAGATGATGGATGTAACGCTATTCGGGTTGTTCATAAAAGAACCTTCTTTCAACCTCCTCTATGAGAGATGTATATTCCTTAAAAATGGTGCAAAAGTTAGTGATGTTAAGGGCATTAGTAGTAATCATGTCATAAGGACTATTGTTATCTCCTCTACTTTGTGTAAATCCACATGGACAAGCCACATTATGATCCTTGTCAGAAGTACCACTCAGCCACATGAATCGATATGGGGTATGTGTGTCATCATGTGATTGTTGGGCCTTCCTTTTGCTACTACCTTCCTTTCCAATTTTTGTCACCGTTTCTATGTTGTACGTTGCTTGATTAGAAGCAACATTGATATTTTGCCATTTTTGTTCACATAGAATGTCTTGCTACTGTAGTCTACATGGGGATTGTACTTGTACATAATATCAAGGCTGATGATAACTTTTTGGTTGCTCATTACTCGAGTCGATTAAACCATTATAGTCTATTTTCTTCCTCTTTCTTAAGAGAGTCCTTTGCAAAGTCGATGGATTATAAATTTTCTCTAGATGGTTTTCCCTTCAAACACCCTTAAACCCGTGCAATATCAACTAATAACATGTATTTTCTTAAACATTCTCTTATTTCATGCCATCATGATCCCTGTTATGATTGGCACTCCTTAGGGATATGACACCATCCTAATCGTGGTGCAAAGATGTTTCGTATTCTGTGATTCCATGCTGACATGGACCCATGCTATTGTTGAAGAAACAACATGGTTGCTCTTAGACTAGATCATGGGGCTCCATTATTGGCAAACTGCAATCATCAACGATAGAGAAGGCCTCTTCACGAGTTTGTTTTGGCGTGAACTAATGAGCTCTTATGGCATATCGATCCGAATTTTAATGATGTTCAACTATTTTACAAACAAGCAAATGGATTAGCGCAATCAAATGGTTAAATAGCTCCTCCACTCTTTGCGTGAGCCCCATGGAACTGATTATGCAAATAAATTGAAGATTACCATACAATTCAAGCACTTCCATCGTAACTAATAGAATTGCTTTTGAAGCTGTGTATGGAAAATTCCTTGCCACAACATTTGGATTGAAAAGTAGAGAAAAATCCTTGTGGTCCTCATCCGTTGGAGGGAGTCTACAAGTTTTTTGTAGACCACAAGGCAAACCCTTTTTAGAATTGAAGGAGCCATGATGTAAGAGGCAAAACAACATTATGACGATAACAGGTTATACAGAGGCGATTGCATCCTCCTCATCACTGTAAACATTAACCTCCAAGGACATCACTTTACAAAGTTCAAACCATGGTGCTTAGGAACGTTTGAGATCAAGAAAACACAAACACATGTTATTGCTTACTTTCGCCTACTAGATATCATGGTATCTTTTCTTTTCTTCTAAATCAGAAAGCTTCAGCAACACATGATCTCTATACAAATTTTTATGGCGAGGACGTTTCTCCTCCACCCTTGGTGTAAGTAGATGGGGATACCAAGTATGTGATTGATGATGTACTTGGATGTCAACGCCATGGAAAACGACCATGTATTTCGTTTAGCGGCATGGCTTTGACTTGACACATAATACTCGGGAGCCCGAGGAAAACCTCCAACATGTCAATCATCTAATGGACGTTTACTTTCGTTGTCAGCGGCTTGTGGACGCTAGTGCACCAAAACGTGGAACCAAAAAGTTGGGAAAGTCTTACTTCCTTGATTTACACAAGTTCCTCAGCTCCATAAGTAGGCATTTTGTCATTACATGTATGGTTCAATGCTTTTTTACCTTAGGATATTCATGTGGATTGGCTTAGGGCACTTTATTGTTTTGGTCTAAGAGTTTTCAATAAATTCAGCCACCTTCTTGAAGGGTTAACAAAAGTTTCACAATATATAAAGATGTCTTTGTAGTGTTCTTTGACTTTTTTATAATGCTGGATTTTTATAAAGATGCACCTTACTATTCTCAAAGGCCCCCAATTTCTAAGCGCATCTTTTGAAGCAGCCACCCATGACGCGAGTTCACACGCATCGCTCATTACAAACGGTGAGGACCAAACATATGCCCCATTCTTAGTCTTGACATTTTATACATGTGTTTGACTTACTAAGAATTTGTCATCAAAGTACACGTACTGCTTGGCACAAAGTTTTCATATGTTTCTATTCATGAGAATGTTTTTCGTTTGTCACCTCATCCTTGAGAACCATTAATGTTCCTCTTGGCATAACAATATAAAGACCATTAGTTTAACCAAGAGGCAAATCGTGAAGCATTCTTCTAAAATGGTTTATTGTGATTTGTTTATGAGTGAAGACTATAGTGATGCCAGGTTCAAGAGACCTCACATGATCGATTCCTTGTCAAGCTCGGTTTTCTACGATGTAAGGTATTGGAAAGAAAATAGTTGATCAAGTCGTGCATAAAGTTTGGTTTTGACAAGCCATAAAAATTGAATTATTACAAGCATGGTCCGCACACACTATACCCCAGCAATAAAGTATATGCATATGAAGTGAAGATGGAGTCCGAAGACTTAAAAAAATGTAGAATGAGATACAAGTGAATAAAAAAACATAGAATAAAGTTGAGGGGTATAAGGGGAACAAATGAACGACATGGAAACATGATATACTTTTCTCATAGACAATGGTTGAGTTTATTCATTCCTAAATAAAACTTGCAATGGATGGAATAATGTTTACAAATGATAAGCCTCTGAAAGATCTCATTTTACTATTATGAATAAGAGTACAAGTTAAAATATAGTACGCAAGAAAGGTCTTCTACAAATAGAACAAATATGGATAGAATATAGATATAGAAACATAGAAAGAGATGTAGATATGGATTAAGATGAAGATATGGATAGAGATGTAGATAGTTAAAAAATGTATGTGGATAAAGATTTTGATATAGATGTAGATATAGGTAAACCTATTAATTTAAATTGAGGTAATAAAAAACATGATTCTATTGAAATACATTCAAATAGAATTCAAGATAACATGTACATCAAAACATGAATCAATATGTGTAGACTGTAGGTTATGCATATGCATGTGTATATACATATGTGTAAATATGAACATAGATTATGGTAGAAATAAACATACACATATCGATAAAGGTGAAGATGAACATTTAAAAACATAAATACATATGTAATTCTATTTCTTTACCAATAGCTATGCGAATATAGGTTTGAGATTTATATAAAAAGATGTAAAACTATTCTTACATATTTATATTTGTATTTCAATGTATATTTATTTGTTTATGTATGTATACAAATATCAATGTAAATGAATGATGATCTATGTAAACATAGTCTTGGATATATATAAAAGCATTAATATAGGTAGAAGGATTGTTAGAAATATCCCTAAACATACACAATTATACTTGGATGCACTAAAAAATGTATATTGATTTCGAAACTTCAATTTATATAGATGATACTTGAATTTTGATCTATATTGGTAATAATTTATGTATCTATATGTTTTGGAATGTTTGTATCTATATTTATACCTTAATTAGTGCTTGTATCTTTTGGTTGCATTTATAACTCCATATATCTATATGTATGTGTATTGATAAAAATAGTAAAAAATGTTAGCTATATTTACATGTACATTCCTATATCCACTTCCACATATATTAATCTTGATCTAAGCTGATAATCATATCTATAATCATACATGTAGACATGTTTATATATATCTCTATGCATATTTTTATATTTTTATTTTTAGAAATTTATATTTGTATGCATACCAATATCGTTTCATGTTCATAGAAACATTTACATTCACATATGTATGCATGATTTATTTTCTACATGTCTTGATTCATATATTTTTTCACATGCTTTCCTTATCTTTAGTTAGATGTATGTCCATGTATACCTGAAATTATATTTCAGATTAAAATTATAATTTTAGTTTTATTAAATATTAACTACTTTGTCTATATTTCTATCTACATCTGAGTCCATATCTATGTCTATTTCTATGCAAAAATTTACATCTTCATTTATATTTACATGTTTATGCATATTACTATAATAGATCATTTACAGTTAACTCTTTCACATGTTAGTTTTACGTTTAATGAATTTTCACTCATATTCTTCTTAGTTTTACTAAATCGAGATCTTGATAATGCTGATCATATGCAAAATTCATCCTATATTTTTAAACTTAAATTTAAGGATACGAAAGAATCAATCAATATTAATGATAAGAGGTATTAAAATTTGCACATCTTTGATTTCTTCTTCCTCTCCCCCCCATTTTTTTCTTTATTGTGAATGCTCGATATATGTTTTTTTAAGTTGTCGGATTCAGCCGAGGCTTCACAGAGCTATGCTTTGCCATGGAAGGATTGTGCGTGGGGGTCATGCTTGTAATGGCTTATACCCAGGGCTTGCCGAAGTCGAAATCGATGCCCGGCTCGATAAACCGACTGTTCCCGAAGACCTGGCATCGCTGACAACTGAACTTAACGAGGCATCATTCGTGTCTGGTTTCTCGAACCTGGCATCGCTTTTGTCTTCATTATTCGTTTATCTACATGTGAGGTATCAAACATACGTGGGTGAAGAAAGAGATGTACTTTGTTTTTTCGCCGGTCTAGCAAACTGCACGCCCTCGGTCGATCGTCCGAATGATGTCCGGCGGATGATCAAACGACGTTGTGTTGTTTGCAAGCTACGCAGCCGGCGGCGAGGTTGTGGAGCTTGGAGGCAAATCGCGGCACGCCAACCCGACTCCTTGAGATAAGTCGAAGACGACAACGAAGACAGCGTCCTGCCAGCAACTCAAACTCTTCGACCAAAACCTTGGACAACTCGCGGCACCGGCCGAAGCGGTAAGACGCAGCGGCAGCGTCTGCGGCATCAGCAGCACGAAAAGCAACCGCAGCAGTAGAAGTCGCAGCTGCTACAGCAGTCTCAGCATTAGCAGCTGCAGCACTACAAACAAAGTCACAGCGGTACCAGCATCAAGGGCGGCAGCAGGAGCAACAGCACGAGCAGCAGCAGCAGCAGCAGCAGCAGCAGCAACAGAAGTAGCATCATCATCATCGTCGTCGTCGTCGTCGTCGTCGTCGTCGTCGTCGTCGTCGTCA